>ML262782.1:20299-45978 GCA_005239495.1 Nicotiana undulata
TCTCTCCTTCTTCGGCCACCTCCCGTGCCGGAAACTATGGGGTTTTCACCCCTCCTCGATCCTACGGCTCCGCCTTGCATGTCTGTGTCACTGATGAAGGCTCCCATCTCCGGTCTCATGCTATGTTTTCCGGCCTCCTATGGTCGTTCGAGTAAGGCCTTTGCATTTTCCGTCCAAACGCCGGTAATATCTAAATCTCTCTTCTCTTTTGGGTTTTCTCTGGAAACCCTAGTTCTAAGATCTTTCGATCTTCCTAGATCTGTGATAGATCTATGTTTATTCTGAGGTTTTCACTTGTTCTCTCTTAAAACCCCTTTGTTTTTCAAGCGATTCTTCATTTTTTCAAGAACTAGGGTTCTTAAAACCCTTATTAAAAAGGTTTTCTTTCTGACTTTTAGTATTATCCTATGATTTTATTATGTTTAAACGTTTACTCGAACTTTTCCCCTTTTGTCTGACCTATTTTGCTAAAACCCCAAGTTTCTTGGTTTTAATATGTGATTCAGAGTCCGTCTTTGATAATATGCATATGTGTTTGTTTATCATGAACAGTTTATGCTCTGTATTTTGTTTTCCACTCTTTGTGTTTATTTTATTAATTTCTTCAAATCGCTTAGACTATGTGCTCTATGTGAATCCCCTGATTTATGTGACTATGTTTGCTTGATAGGATTTCTGATTCTTGCCTATTATGAGTCTTATTCCGTTTGTTCTCATGAGTTTGTGCTAATTTCTCCTAAATCAGTATTGTTTTCTATTTGTGAGTCATGAATCCCTGTGATTGATTCTTTACGGATCTCGCATGATATTCTCTATTGATTTTAACCTCTTGAAATATTTCGTACCTTATTCTATAGTCAACTAGGCTATTAAACTGATTCTCAAATCTTTCCTTAATTATAATATTCTGAATCTTGTCTCTATTACATGTGACATACCTGCATTATACTTATGCTTATTTCCTTATATGTCATGTTCAGTCTTACATGATTTCATTCCTTATTTGCCATTGTCTATTTCCGTTCGAGTCTAATTCCTTGATTAAAGGAAGTGCTTATGCTGATTTGATTCTAAATGGTACATATTGCTATAATTATCACTAAATATGATTCTTGCCTTATTCTCTACTTAGTTTTAAAAACTATAAATACACTATTCTTTCATTAACATCACACACACAGACACAACATACTCATTGCTCTCTCTTACTTTCCGACACGCTCTCTTTTATTGACTACTGGCTACTCAGTCGGCTGAAAGCCAAGACTGAATAACTTATTACTGCTCTACTTGTTCTATTGCTCTACTTCCTTGCACGCTACTGTTCTATTCTCTAACTCTTGACTGGTATGTCTTCTATTTGATTTACAGCATCCAAAACAACATGTTTATGTTCGTATTGAACTTTCTCTTATTCATTTTGTGGTTCTATTGTTTACCCTGTAACTAGCACTCTTATTCTGTCTATGTGATTTCATTTCCCCCTATTTCAGCATTCTACTGCTCCTCCTATTTGTTTGTTACAATTCTACCTTACTCCCTAACCCCAGTACATTATCAGCATGTGTGCATGACCCCCTAGTTACTAAGTAATCCTGAACCCCTTCCCTGAACCTAATGTAGGAACCTGTTTAGCATCCCTCAATCTAATGTTGTTAAGCTCCTGGCATGAACATTTTGTGATAAAATGTGTTGTGACTGTCTAAGTCCTATAATACCTTCTCTGATGTATACATGTGTGCAAATATGCTCTTACATATGAACTACTTGTCCTTCAATCCCATTTTCCCTGTTTGTGTTTGCTTCCCTGAACTATGTATGCTATTCTGATTCTGAGATTGTACTACTTACCTCCTTTCAAAACTGTTTTCAAATAAGAGTTAAACTCTTCTATTATTTTTTATTTCAAGAACTGATTCTAGATGGATCATTTTCAAACTACTTTCTCAACTCAATTCCTTTTTTTTAAACCATATCAAGCACTCTCACATACTCTTAGAAGTCTAGGTTTTGCCCCTTTAGTGTGTGACTGCTTTGGGACCCTATGAGCTCCCTCTGAACTCTAACACACTAAAGCTGGCCCTTCCGCACTGCACTTACTCAAAATTTGGTTATGACTCTAGGTGTGAGCACTGCCCGGGATCCTTTGAGATCCTTAGGGAACTCTAACACACCTGGATCATGTGAAAGGTTGTGACTCAAATGGCAATGAGGCATTTTGGAGATTCTGGGCCTATCAGTAGGCTCCCAATAGTGTAACTTCTTATTTTCCTTTATACATTTATGTAATTTATGTCAATGGTCTATAATAATTATTTGTAAACAACTATGGGACTGGATAGTGAAAAGGGAAGGGCAATATGCATGCTATAGTTTACTAAAGGGTAGATACCATGCTCCTAGGTTTACGTTCCCTATTTGTGTACTAGGATTCATGCTTAGGACTGATATATGCAAGCGTATCATGCATTAGATATCCTGCTCTCTAGGTCTATATTTACTGCTTTAGCATCTCATTTGGTATTATCGTTCGTCACTTAGAAAATCATGCTCTAAGATTAAAACCTATTATTCATGTAAACCAGGCCTAATATTGCTATAATATTGTGGTACACTTAGAAATTCTGCCTAGGATAACAATTCGCTAAATAAACAAGTTATTCTCATACTCGTTGCATATTCTGGAAGCATGTTCAAATACTGTAACTTTGCATTTAGAAAATCCTGGCTAGGAATTCTGCATACAACTCATTCTGCATGTGCATATTAGATATCATGTTCTACACCTAAGTTAACTACTGATGCATGGAAAAGGGACTAAAAACTATTTTACCCCAAACAATTGTAATAATTCTGCATTTTGGTGCGCACCTAGGTACAGCATGTTAGGAAACATAACTTGTAATAGTTTCTTTCAAAACAAATCTAATAACTGTTGAGCATTCTCACATGCCTAGGCAAGCCTTAGGCAACTAAGGTTGTTAAAACTTGAAATACGCCTTTTTCTATGTACACTGCCTAATTATCAACAGGTTCTAGGCAAAACTGATTAAGACTTCCTCTCTGAGTTATAAAAAAATCTGCCTCTTTGTTATTATCACTTAGATAATATGTTTTAGGATCTGAATTAAAAGACTTCAATTGTGTTTGAGCCATGTTGCTTATTTGCCTTATTTGTGGAGGTACTTGAGCCTTTTCTGTTTATATGTGTATCCCCCTTAATTGCAGTCCTGTATGTTCTTGTTTGTCTCTTAGTATATTGCCTTTGAACCTGAGGGTCTGCCTAGAACCTCCGTCATAGGATAGAAGTCCTAAACTCCTCCAAGGACTATTAGGAAGGGACGGGTAACAGCATGCAATAGAGGTCGTTGACCAACACTCGCTCTAATTACTTTTGCGGGGTGGGAAAGGGTAGATATGGATTTGATGACCGGTGCTTTAATACTACGCGTAGCCCCTCTTTGAGGAGTGACATACCGGGTATTGCATTCATGTGATCCATATAACAAATAAACCTAGGACATCTCTTACGCATATTTAGACTATAATCCTTTTCAAAATCTACTTAGCTATTAAATATTTTCAAACTTAGTAACACATGGGAGCTTAGACTGCAAATATTTCAAAATCATCTACTATTTTAAACATTAATTGCTTACTTGCTAACTGTGCCAATTCACAAAGTTGTTTGGCCGGGAACCACAGTTATGGATCCTGAGGGGTGCCTAACACCTTCCCCTTAGGATAATTTCAAGGCCTTACCTTATCTCTGGTTATCAAACTTGTTTGTAAATGAACCCCAATAGTTGCCCTAACGCAACGTAACTCGTTAGGTGGAAACTCTTCAAAACTTGCAAACCATTTTCCCAAAAGGAGTGAGTTGCCCCAACTGATGTCAAAAACCCTTTGACCGGCCCCGAAAGGAGTTTGGAAAAAGGGGGCGTGACAGCATGGCGACTCTGATGGGGAATCTCAAGCTTTTACCATTTTCAAATTGCTTTGTGAATTTGTACCTCTTCCCATTCTCCTTATGTGCCATTACTTTTTTTTTAACAAATTATACTACTAGGCTGATTGCCTAGTAGTTGTTTTATTTATAGTAAAAGCAAATAACAATGCGTCTATGGTGTCCTACTAGAAGTAGGACTGTAGAATATGACCTTATATCGAGCCTATTATAAAGCCCAATAAAGATCTCACATAGTGTAATACTACTAGAAATTGTACCAACTATCCTATCTAAATAATGATAATGCCCAAGGGGGCCGAAATTCCGTTGTTGCTCTTCCCACATATTTGCACGACCTAGCCATTTTGTGATAGCCCATCGTGTCTTGTGACATTGTAATTCAGTGGTGTAGCTTGATAATCCTTTGCTTGTATAGTCTTCAAAGTCTTCATGAATTGATCCATATTGCATATTGAGTACATTATCCTTGGACCATACTGGATGACCATGACATTCACGAGTCATAGGTACGTCCAAGTTTGGCCAGTTTCCATTGAGAATTTCTTCTTGATTCTACATGGTGTTCTTCTTTGGAGGGTATATAGCATTGTATGCACTGTGTTCCTTAGTCCTCCTCCATGTCCTGACTGTCCAGCTCGAGCTCCTTCCAGTAGTGCCACAAATGTGAGCCCATTCATGTGCTTTCCTAGTGCTGTTTTTAAGCTCCTTACCAGAGGTGACGCTTCACAAATCATATTTTCATGTTGTGCCAAGGTCCAGGCCAATTGTTCCTTAGGAGCATGCCATTTCGCGTGCTTGTGAATGTCCTTTGTTAACCTCTTCCTCTTTGTGCTTCCCATACTTGTGCATGTCCCTTTTCCTTCCTCTAGGGAATGAGTACATAGTACTAATACCACCCTTAGAGGTCGTAATTGGGGACATGGTATGGATACATTACCTTCTCCTGCAAAAAAGAAACCAAAGTTAGTATAAATCGTAATCACCATGTACTCCTCCCTAAGGCTTAGTACATGTTGATCATGTGTTATCCCTGCACCCTTTGAACTCCATTCCTCCATATTCTTGTTATGCTCCACTATCCAAATCTCTGTGGATCTCCTTATTCCCTCTTTCCTATTACGATTATACATTCTAGGCAATGATCCTTCTCTTTGTGTTATTATCGTACTCCCTGCTTCCTCTGTGCCATTACTTGTCTATTTCTTTAAGCATTTAATTTTCTTCAAAAGCAAACTGACGTTTTTTCCTTGTCTCCTTCCTTTGTAACCGCTTTTAAATTATAAATTGTTGTATTTACTGTTTTCATAACGTGTAAATACACGACTACATGTTTTACTGCTTACTGCATAATCATGATTCCACATCATACTCCACTCGTGCCAAAACAAAATCCTATAGCAACGCTTGATGAGTGGTTACGCGCTTCCTATATTATCACCCTAAATTCGAAAAGGCTTATTTGCGGTAAAATTAGTCGATCAGTGGTGCAGTCGACGGTTCCGTGCCTTTCCCCCTTGAGTTGTCCTCTCAAGGGTACCAGTCTAAAACCCCATAGAAACCTTACTCCGTTATACTGTTGCATGCATCATGGTCAAACCTAGCCGGGCTAACGTGTCGTCCGCAAAATAGCCTTTAAGACAGCCTTGTCCAAAGTCCATCGAATTTCCATAAATCCCAACGGACATCATTACGTTCTGTGCATTGATTTGGATAACTAAATGCTTACATGCTAATCATTCGAGTCTGGTGGGGGTAAGGGCCTAATCCTGTTTACCTTGCAGAAATATGAGGCACGACGTCCCCAGATTCGGCATGGTTACCAACATTCACCCAAAGCTTCTGAACTGGTAGGGGGGCCTTCATTCTAGTGACAAGACACTCATCAAGAGGGTTGAAGACTACCAAAAAGCTGAGGGAAACGAAGGAGGACATCTAGCCAGAGCATACCTGCTACTCGGACTTTGCGAGTTGGGGAACCTGTTCCAGGGAATCAAGGATGCCGAATCTAGGGAAGGTCCTTCTAGGACCAAGTAGGATAGGATTTCTTTTTCTAGCTTTATCAATGTAATAATGCCCATGTCCATTAATGATTTTATTTCTTGCTTATTTAGTGTCGCTTTGGATTCGTCTATATTTACATTAATGAAATGAGGAATTTCGCATTTTAAGTTCTCCAAATTAATTTGTTGCTAGGCCTACCTCGGGCACAAAGAGGTTCCCAAACTAGGACACGTTTTTTATTCTCCCACTATATGTTTAAATACTGCAATACTTTTTCATAATCCTCACTGACTTGGTTACCTTTGTTTTTGCTTTGTTTTATTTTATTATTATTCCCCTCCCCAAAGGTTGGTTCGTGCACTCTGGCATCATCATCCTATCTCACAAGATCCAGGGGCCCTCCACCCTCTCCTCCTCCTAGTCCTCCCAAAGGCAATAACAAAGTCAAGAAGAAAATGGAAGATTCAGGCAACATCAGGAAGGAAAACACAGTTGAACGAGTAGAGGCCACTGATGGTCAAGGCATTCGGGTTCCAAACAAGCCTATGTCGCAGCTAGAACAGAAATTGTTGAAATTCCAAGAAGAGCTTGATCGAGTTCGAAACATGGCAAACATGTCATTTACAATTCGCGTCCCAGACGTCAACCTCCCCAACATCCAGAATCCTACACCTCCTCAAAACATCCCAAAGAAGCAAAACCATCCCGCAACTCATCGCCACACCACTCCACCAAAGAACCAAACCCTTCCAACACAATGTAACACCTGCCATATTCCTAAGAATACTCCACTACTTATCCCAGAACCTCAGAACTCCATAAACGACCATTTCTACACCCATGCACAGGCCACCACAACAATCCTATCTACATGGAGACTATGCCACACTCCACTCAACCTATCGCATACACACCTGAGTCTGATGAAAAGGATCTACTTATTAGTAACTTGGCTGAGGAACTTAAGAAGTTGACCAGCCGGGTTCAAGGCATTGAGGTAAGCAAAGGAATCGAGGGGCTGAACTATGAAAACCTCTGCCTACAGCCCGACGTCGAACTACCCGAGGGGTACAAACCTCCTAAGTTCGAGATGTTTGATGGTACAGGTGATCCAAGGGTCTATCTTAGGACCTACTGTGACAAGATGGTTGAAGTGGGTAAAGACGAGAGGATCCGCATAAATCTGTTCATGAGGAGCTTGAAAGGAGACACACTATCTTGGTACATCATCCAAGACCCCAAGAAGTGGTCAAATTGGGTAAGCATGGCGTCTAACTTCATGGATAGGTTCAGGTTTAACACAGAGAACGCACCGGATGTATTCTACATCCAGAATCTGAAGAAGAAGCCCACAGAAACATTTCGTGAGTATGCTACTCGCTGGAGGTCTGAAGTTGCTAAGGTCAGGCCCTCCTTAGATGAGGAACAGATGAATAAGTTCTTTGTCCGGGCTCAATACCCGCAATACTCGGTTGATGGTGATTGAGAACCACAAGTTCTCCGACATTATCAAATTGGGTGAAATGATCGAGGAAGGAATCAAAAGTGGTATGGTTACTAACTTTGAGGCTTTGCAAGCTACAAACAAGGCCCTACAGTCCGGTGGTGTGTCCAAGAAAAGTGATGTGGGATACGTGATGGTTGCACAAAGAACCAAATCTCCACTTAAATATCAAACCTACCCAACACCTCCACTCACATATCAACCGACCCAAAATTACCAAGCACCCTCACCCTCATACCAAGCACCACCACCAACCTATCAATCATCTCCACCACCTACATATCAACCTACTTCACCCAAATACTCCCAGCCTTCTCCTGTTTACCACACCTATAATTCTCAACCATCCCGCTATCAATCACCCCCTGCACGCCAAAACTTCCCTAGACCTCGGCCTAATTTTGAACGAAGACCTCCAAAACAATACACTGCCATCGCCGAACCAATCGACCAGCTGTATGAGAAACTAAAGGTTGCTGGTTATGTCACCCCCATCTCTGCCGTAACCCCCGAGAATCCTTCTCAGTGGGTTAATCCAAACAAGTCCTGTGCATACCAATCCGGCATGAAGGGACACACCATTGATGAATGCCGCTCTTTGAAGGATAAGATACAGTCCTTGGTTGACAACAAGATGATTGTGGAAAAAGAGTCTGCTCCCAATGTCCTCAACAATCCACTCCCGGACCATAAGGGTGGAGGCATCCACATGATTGAAGTATAGGAAGATTGGGACCCCCCGGGGTCGATTGGGTTGATCATAGAAGGTGATGACCCAAAGAAACCAGTGGTTACTCTCAATCCAATCATAGTCCAGATTCAGCCGGCTGAGGATGCTGAGGTAGATATGTATGTACCGCTTGAGTTTGAAGCAGTGCCACCCGCAAAGGCACCAGCACCAATTGAGGTCGAATTCATGCCTCCAGAAAATACACCCGCACCATTTGAGGCTGCGGTCCTGCCACCTGCTCAGGAACATGTTCCATTCGAAGTGAGGGTAACTACACTGATTACAATGGCAATATCAACCACGCCACCCTTCTATAAAAATGTTGTACCATGGGACCATGCAGTCGAGGCAAGAAGGAAAGGCAAAGTCAAGACTGAAGAAGCTACCGCGGCACAGGGTATGAAAAGGACTGGTAGAGTCTATACGCCTGAACATCTGACTGAATCAAGCAAACAGGCTTCCAACAGGCCACCCATTATCGAGACAGGTCCAAACGACCTTTGGAGGAAAGTATAGACTAAGGAGTATTCTATCATTGACCAGCTGAACAAGACGCCAGCTCAGATATCTATTCTTTCCTTGCTGCAAAATTCAGAGGCACATAGAAATGATTTGTTAAAAGTGTTGAATGAAGCGTATGTGCCGAATAATATCACTAGTGGGGAAATGGCCAATATGGTAGGCCAAGTGTTGGAGAGCCATAAGATCACCTTTCACGAGGATGAGCTACCACCTGAAGGGTTGGGTCACAACAAAGCCCTGCACATCACTGTGCAATGCAAAGGCTATTTCATCACCAGAATTCTTATCGACGGGGGGATCCAGTCTCAATATTTGTCCGTTGATAACGCTCAATAAATTGGGCAAAGGGCTTCACGAGATAAGAGATGGAGCGATAAATGTGAAAGCTTTTGATGGTTCTCAGAGGTCCAACATTGGCGAGATTAGCTTGTGCTTGCAAATGAGGCCAACTTGGTTCAAAGTTAACTTTCAAGTAGTAGATGTATCAGCGTCCTACAACTTGCTATTAGGACGGCCATAGATACATGTTGTTGGGGCCGTAGCATCAACGCTGCATCAGGCAGTGAAGTTTGAATGGAACCACCAAGAAGTGATCATTCATGGCGATGGAAGCAATCCTATTTACAGTCGTCAGACTATTGCAGTGAACGAAGGAAGAAGGAAGCTGGGTGGAGAAACTTACTACCACATTGAACGGGTCAATGCCATAGATAAGGAAAAATGGTGGGATAGTAAGATCTCTAGCATGATGAATTGGAGAGGATATGAGCTGGGTAAAAGGCTCGGCAAGAATCTCCAAGGGATCACCAAACCCATAAAGATCAAGAAATATGGCACCACCTTCGGTTTGGGATACGAATATACCTGGGAAGAATTCAAGAGATGGTCGCTACCATGGCGCGATCCTTATAACCCACTGGAGCAGCCAATACCACATCTGGAAAAAACGTTTCAACAGGCCGGCATTATCTATGCGTTAGAGGAAGAAGAGGCACTTGCGGCATTGAGGAACTTGTTTCTGGAAGATGACGACATGGATTGTTGTGTCGTTCTCGAGGAGGAGGGGGAGGAAAGCCCTTCCATTCAGGCCGTGAGAAGAGGCGCATCCCTCAAGAATTGGACCATCAGAACAGCCAGAGTCGGACGAGCCTCGGGGTAGCAAGGCTAAAACAAGCATTGTTCATTATTTTTACTAAATGATTTTCTTTTCGCATTTTTCAATTCCTTCAATAAGATCTTCAATGTTCAAATACATTTATTCAATTTATCAAAAGCACTCTCAAGTTTTTTATGAATCAATATTTATTACTGTTGTTTTTCTCTCACTACTTTATCTATACATCATTACTATTACTTGTCTTGATGAACCAATGACTGTGACATGAAATGAGACAACGCAACAAACGGATGTTGATTCAGAAGAAGATGATATACCTGACGAGATCATAAAAGAAGTCGAGAATTTTGAAAACAGACCTAAGTCCAACCAGGATGAGACCGAAATTGTCAACCTGGGAGATTCAGAAAATGTCAAGGAAACTCGTATCAGCATTCATTTGTCGCCGTCAGAGAAGAAAGAATACACAGAATTCTTGAAGGTATATAAGGACATATTTTCATGGTCGTACGATGACATGACTGGTCTGAGTACGTCCATTGTTGCTCACAAACTACCAACCAATCCAATGTGCCCACTGGTAAAGCAAACGCTCAGAAAGTTCAAGCCTGACATGAGTTTGAAAATCAAGGAAGAAGTCACCAAGCATATCAACGCCAAGGTTCTCAGGGTTGTGGAGTATCCAACATGGTTATCCAACATCGTGCCAGTGCCAAAGAAAGATGGGAAGGTCAGAGTCTGTGTCGACTACCGGGATCTCAATCGGGCCAGTCCGAAAGACGACTTCCCCTTGCCAAACATACACATCATGATGGACAATTGCGCCAAGCATGAGCTACAGTCATTCTTGGATTGCTTCGCTGGTTACCATCAGATCTGGATGGATGAGAAAGACGCTGAGAAAACAGTTTTCATTATGTGGTGGGGAGTATACTGCTATAAGATGATGTCGTTTGGCCTGAAGAACGTCGGGGCCACCTATATGAGGGCTATGACCACTATCTTCCATGATATGATACACAAGGAAATTGAGGTATATGTGGATGATGTTATTATCAAGTCCAAAAAAGTTGCCGATCACATAGAAGATCTGAGGAAGTTATTCAATAGGTTGCAAAAATACAATCTGAAACTAAACCCCGCGAAGTGTGCATTCGGGGTTCCTGCTGGGAAATTGCTCGGGTTCATCGTCAGCCATCGAGGGATAGAATTAGATCCGTCAAAGGTCAAAGACATCCAAGAACTACCACCGCCAAGGAACAAGAAAGATGTGATGGGTTTCTTGGGACGTCTCAACTACATCAGCCGGTTCATAGCACAATCTACAGTCATATGTGAACTGATCTTCAAGATGCTGAAGAAAGACGCTGCAACCAAATGGACCGATGACTACCAAAAGGCCTTTGACAGAATTAAGGAGTACTTGTCAACGCCGCCAGTCTTGGTACCGCCTGAGCCAGGTAGACCTTTGTTACTCTACCTCGTAGTGTTAGATGGAGCTTTCGGCGTTCTGGGCAGCACGATGAAACAGGAAGAAAGGAGAGAGCTATTTATTATCTCAGCAAGAAGTTCACCTCATATGAGGCTCGGTATTCTCTATTAGAATGCACCTGCTGCGATTTGACTTGGGTAGCCCAGAAGCCGAGGCATTAATTCTGTGCTTATACTACATATCTCATATCGAGAATGGATCCCTTGAAGTACATATTCCAGAAGCACATGCCCACTGGCAAGCTGGCCAAGTGGCAAATCCTACTGAGTGAGTTCGACATCGTCTATGTGACTCAAAAAGTGGTCAAGGGACAAGCATTGGTAGACTATCTTGCTGAGAATCCTGTAGACGGAGAATACGAACCTTTGAAAATGTATTTTCCCGATGAAGAGGTATCATTCATAGGAGAAGACATTGTAGAATCCTATGACGGTTGGAGAATGTTCTTCGATGGAGCAGTGAATTACAAAGGAGTCGGCATTGGAGCTGTCCTGATATCAGAAACTGGTCAACATCCAGTATCTTCCAAACTCAGATTCCCCTACACCAACAATATGGCAGAATATGAAGCCTGCATCTTAGGGCTCAAAATGACCATTGATATGAACGTCCAAGAGTTGTTAGTGATTGGTGACTCAGACTTTCTCATACATCAGGTACAAGGAGATTGGGAAACCAAGCATTCCAAGATACTGCCGTATCTGCACCACGTGAAGGAATTAAGAAAGAGGTTTACGAAAACGGAATTTCGGCATGTCCCCAGGATCCAAAATGAGTTCGCCGATGCATTGGCCACTCTGTCATCTATGATTCAGCACCCAGACAAGAATTTCATTGATCCCATTCCAGTGAAGATCCATAACCAACCAGCTTACTGTGCCCATGTTGAAGAAGAAGCAGACGCAAAGCCTTGGTTTCATGATATCAAGGAATACTTGGCAAAAGGAGAGTACCCAGAGCTTGCAAATCATACTCAAACGCACGCTCCGGAGATTATCCAACCATTTCTTTAATAGCGGAGGAATCATGTACCGGAGGACTCCCGATTTGGGACTATTAAGATGTGTCGACGCAAAGGAAGCATCCAAGTCACTAGAGGAGATTCATGCTGGGACCTGCGGCCCGCATATGAACGGTTTTGTTTTGGATAAGAAGATACTCAGAGCTGGTTATTTCTGGATAACTATGGAAACGGATTGCATCCAGTATGTCAAAAAATGCTACCGATGTCAGGTACACACAGATATGATAAAGGTACCTCCAATTGAGCTCAATGCAACAAGCTCACCATGGCCGTTTGTCGCCTGGGCATGGACGTCTTGGATCAATCGAGCCTACCGCCTCCAATGGACACAGGTTCATCTTGGTAGCAATCGATTATTTCACTAAATGGGTTGAAGCATCATCCTACAAAGCGGTGACTAAGAAAGTCGTGGAAGACTTTGTCCGCGACCGCATTGTTTGTCGGTTCGAAGTTCCAGAGTCAATCATCACCGATAATGGTTCCAACCTCAATAGCGACCTGATGAAGGCTATGTGTGAGACTTTCAAAATCAAGCACAAAATTTCCACAGCCTACAGACCTCAGATGAATGGAGCTGTAGAAGCCGCCAATAAGAATATCAAGATGATATTGAGGAAAATGATAGAAAGGCACAAGCAGTGGCACGAGAAGTTATCATTCGCTTTGTTGGGATACCGCACCACAGTCCGCACATCAACCGGGGTGACCCCTTACATGCTAGTTTATGGTACAGAAGTCGTCATTCCAGCTGAGGTAGAAATTCCTTCCTTAAGTATCATACATGAAGTTGAGCTCAGCGATGCAAAATGGGTACAGAGCCGTTATGAGCAACTATCCCTCATAGACGGAAAAAGGATGAATGTTGTATATCATGGTCAACTTTATCAGAAGAATGACCAGAGCCTTCAATAAGAAAGTCAAGCCGAGACAGTTCACACCGGGGCAGTTGGTGTTGAAGAAGATATTTCCACATCAAGAGGAAGCTAAAGGGAAATTCTCTCCCAACTGGCAAGGTCCGTATATGGTTCACTGAGTGCTGACAGGGGGAGCACTTATACTTGCAGAAATGGACAGAGAAGTCTGGCCAAAGCCAATCAATTCAGATGCGGTCAAACTCTACTATGTGTAATCTCTATGATTTCCTTATATGATGTAAATTGAACTACGCCTGACCTGATTCCCGTTTAAGAGGGGATACGTAGGCAGCCCTATGGGTTCGGTCACAATTCAATAAAAACTTCATTTTCCCTGCAATTGGAAACTGGGGCAGAATTTTGAGGAGGACCCTCAAAATTCCGAAGCAAGTTCAGCCGATCGCCGCACGAGCAACAGTCAGAAACATCAACCCATCAAATTGGGGCAGAATTTTGAGGATGATCCTCAAAATTCCGTAGCAGAAGAGGTTGCAATGTCTTGAACCGTCTCACGGTCGTCGGTTCATCTAAAAGCTAATTTAAACTATATATTTATACTACATTTTACAAAATCATGCATAATTATTCTTGAAACGGCTTCATTTAGCAAATGCTATCCCAATGATACGAACGGTATCATCAGATCAAGCCGAACAAGTCAAGTAAAGCCAGCGGGGATATGAACTAACCTTCCCCATTTACAGAACTCGCGATTTTTCTTTGGATGCAGGCACAAAGGATCGCAAAATCCCAAAGCACAATATCCTCCTGAAGGACATGTGCTATTCAAAGACACAACTCCCGAAACCGTCGCACATGCCGACATTTATTATCAACACAAACGATGCCTCATAATCACAATGCCCACAACGGTCGCAATACCGCAACTTATTATCAGCTAAGAATTTCTATTGTAATTCATTTAATTTTTGCATAAGGCTACCATTCTGCCTTCCGAGACTAAGCACTGTCTCCACCTGCATTTTTGCATAAGGCTACCATTCTGCCTTCCGAGGTTAAGCTCTACATCCATCTACATTTTGCATAAGGCTACTTTTCTGCCTTCCGAGACTAAGCACTGTCTCCACCTGCATTTTTGCATAAGGCTACTTTTCTGCCTTCCAAGACTAAGAACTGTCTCCATTTGCATCTCCATCTGCATAAGGCTACCTTTCTGCCTTCTGAGGTTAAGCTCTACCTCCCTTTGCATAAGGCTACTTTTCTGCCTTTCGAGGCTAAGCTCTACCTCCAATTTAGTTTTTCATTGAGACTAAGCGTTGTCTCAAGCATTATTTACTTCGCTTTCCTTTCGGGCTAAGCTCTGCCCTTCAATTCGCAAGACTAAGCTCTGTCTTTTTAGCATCATACGACTGCATTTCTCATGGGCTGAAATATCGCCAACCTGTCCAAAGGCGTCATCGTTCGGAGGCACCATCTTCATGGCCTGAGAATATCATTTCATGGCCTGCGAATCCTTCATCAAACAATTCATAGCCCAGGACATCATGGTCTGAGGGCGTCATCCTTAACCATCCGGAGACAGCATTCATAGTCCGACAGGAACTTGCATCATATTTAATTTTACGCACAATATATGCTTATATTTCTTATTTACAGGTAATCCGGCGAGCAACGCCCACCCTAGCAGGAGCGGTCCCGCTCCGGTTCTCCTAACCATTCTCGTAAACCGTTTATTCATCCAGCCCTGTATGTTGCATCCGCTCTTGTAAAACTTCATCGGTACACTTCGTCGATGACTCCTGAACTACATACGGCCTGATTCCTGTAAAAACCAGGGATATGTAGGCAACTCAGAAACTAGGGTGCGGCCTAAATCTCTTCAAACCGTTTCGCTCGGTCAAAATTGGCTATCATGTCTTTACCCAACAACTCTTTCATCCTTCTCGGGTAAAGAGGGGCAACTGTTGATACCCAATTTTTCCTCAAATTATTTTTTAAAAAATAAAAACTTTCATATATACCTTCAAAATCAGTTTTTATAATGATTGGCATTTTTATATAATTTTCCCATATTTTTATTAATTTATTATAATTTATCCAGTATTTTTATCTCTAATAATTAATCATGAAGTGCATAACAAATGATTTCAAAACATATTTTGGTTTAATACATCATTTTTAGGTCCTATTAAGGCCAAACTATTTAACAAATTGGCCTAATTAGCCTTCTTTAACTATAATTGCAATAACTTTGCAATTATAGCCTAATTATATATTTTTGTGCTATTTTACTCAATAATTAGTCATTTTACATTTTTTATACTAATTAATCATTTTAATGTCATCTGTTTAGCCTTAATTTCATCTTATATAATTATTGGCCAATTTTATTAATTATTTAGCTATTTTTTTGGGTATTTAACATTTGATAATATGCATATGTGTTTGTTTATCATGAACAGTCGATGCTCTGTATTTTGTTTTCCGCTCTTTGTGTTTATTCTATTAATTTCTTCAAATCGTTTAGACTATGTGCTCTATGTGAATCCCCTGATTTATGTGACTATGTTTGCTTGATAGGATTTCTGATTCTTGCCTATTATGAGTCTTATTCCGTTTGTTCTCATGAGTTTCTGCTAATTTCTCCTAAATCAGTATTGTTTTCTATTTGTGAGTCCTGAATCCCTGTGATTGATTCTTTACTGATCTCGCACGATATTCTGTATTGATTTTAACCTCTTGAAATATTTCGTACCTTATTCTATAGTCAACTAGGCTATTAAACTGATTCTCAAATCTTTCCTTAATTATAATATTCTGAATCTAGTCTCTATTACATGTGACATACTTGCATTACACTTATGCTTATTTCCTTATATGTCATGTTCAGTCTTACATGATTTCATTCCTTATTTGCCATTGTCTATTACCGTTTGAGTCTAATTCCTTGATTAAAGGAAGTGCTTATGTTGATTTGATTCTAATTGGTACATATTACTATAATTATCACTAACTATGATTCTTACCTTATTCTCTACTTAGTTTTAAAAACTATAAATACACTACTCTTTCATTAACATCACACACACAGACACAACATACTCATTGCTCTCTCTTACTTTCCTACACACTCTCTCTTATTGACTACTGGCTACTCAGTCGGCTGAAAGCCAAGACTGAATAACTTATTACTACTCTACTTGTTCTACTTGTTCTACTGCTCTATTGCTCTACTTCCCTACACGCTACTGTTCTATTCTCTCACTCTTGACTGGTATGTCTTCTATTTGATTTACAGCATCCAAAACAACATGTTTATGTTCGTATTGCACTTTCTCTTATTCCTTTTGTGCTTCTACATGTGGTTCTAATGTTTACCCTGTAACTAGCACATCTATTTTGTCTATGTGATTTCCCTTCCCCCTATTTCAGCATGTCTACTGCTTCTCCTATTTGTTTGTTACAATTCTGCCTTACTCCCTAACCCCAGTACATTATACTAAGTAATCCTGAACCCCTTCCCTGAACCTAATGTAGGAACATGTTTAGCATCCCTTAATCTAATGCTGATAAGCTCCTACATGAACATTTGTGATAAAATGTGTTGTGACTGTCCAAGTCCTATAATACCTTTTCTGATGTATACTTGTGTGCAAATATGCTCTTACATATGAACTACTTGTCCCTCAATCCCCTTTTCCTTGTTTGTGTCTGCTTCCCTGAACTATGTATGCTATTCTGATTCTGAGATTGTACTACTCACCTCCTTTCAAAATTGTTTTCAAATAAGAGTTAAACTCTTCTATTGTTTTTTCTTTCGAGAACCGATTCTAGATAGTCATTTTCAAACTATTTTCTCAACTCAATTCTTTTTTTTTAAAACCATATCAAGCACTCTCACATACTCTTACAAGTCTAGATTCTGCCCCTTTTGTGTGTGACTACTTTGGGACCCTATGAGCTCCCTCTGAACTCTGACACACTAAGGTTGGCCCTTACACACTGCACTTACTCAAAATTTAATTATGACTCTGGGTGTGAGCACTGTCCGGGATCCCTTGAGATCCCTAGGGAACTCTGACACACTTGGATCATGTGAAAGGTTGTGAATCAAATGGCAATGAGGCTTTCTGGAGATTCTGGGCCTATTAGTAGGCTCCCTATAGTGTAACTTCTTATTTTCCTTTATACATTTATGTAATTTATGTCAATGGTCTGTAATAATTATTTGTAAACAACTCTGGGGCTGGATAGTGAAAAGGGAAGGGCAATATGCATGTTATAGTTTACTAAAGGGTAGATACTATGCTCCTAGGTTTACGTTCCCTATCTGTTTACGAGGATTCATGCTTAGGACTGATGTATGCAAGGATATCATGCATTAGACATCCTGCTCTCTAGGTCTATATTTACTGCTTTAGCATCTCATTTGGTATTATCGTTTGTCACTTAGAAAATCATGCTCTAAGATTAAAACCTGCAATTCATGTAAACCGGTCCTAATATTACTATAATATTGTGGTACACTTAGAAATTTTGCCTAGGATAACAATGCGCTAAATAAACAAGTTATTCTCAGCCTCGTTGCATATTCTGGAAGCATGTTCAAATATTGTAACTTTATGCATTTAGAAAATCCTGCCTAGGAATTCTGCATACAACTCATTCTGCATGTGCATATTAGATATCATGTTCTACACCTGAGTTAACTATTGGTGCATGGATAAGGGACTAAAAACTGTTTTACCCCAAACAACTGTAATAATTCTGCATTTTGGTGCGCACCTAGGTACAACATGTTAGGTAACATAACTTGTAACAGTTTCTTTCAAAAAATCTAATAACTGTTGAGAAATCTCACACGCCTAGGCAAGCCTTAGGCAATTAAGGTTGTTAAAACTGGAAATACGCATTTCTCTATGTACACTGCCTAATTATCAACAGGTTCTAGGCAAAACTCATTCAGACATCCTCTCTGAGTTATAAACAAATCTGCCTCTTTGTTATTATCACTTAGATACCATGTTTTAGGATCTGAATCAAAAGACTTCAATTGTGTTTGAGCCATGCTGCTTATTTGTCTTATCTGTGGAGGTACTTGAGCCTTTTCTGTTTATATGTGTATCCCCCTTAATTGCAGTCCTGTATGTTCTTGTTTGTCGCTTAGTATATTGCCTTTGAACCTGAGGGTCTGCCTAGAACCTCCCTCATAGGATAGAAGTCCTAAACTCCTCCAAGGACTATTAGGAAGGGACGGGTAACAGCATACAATAGAGATCGTTGACCAACACTCGCTCAAATTACTTTTGCGGGGTGGGAAAGGGTAGATATGGATATGATGACTGTTGCTTTAATACTACGTCTAGCCCCTCTTTGAGGAGTGACATATCGGGTATTGCATTCATGTGATCCATATAACAAATAAACCTAGGACATCTCTTACGCATGTTTAGACTATAATCCTTTTCAAAATCTACTTAGCTATTAAATATTTTCAAACTTAGTAACATATGGGAGCTTAGACTTCAAATATTTCAAAACCATCTACTATTTTAACATTAATTGCTTACTTGCTAACTGTGCAAATTCACAAAGTTGTTTGGCCGGGAACCACAGTTGTGGATCCTGAGGGGTGCCTAACACCTTCCCCTTAGGATAATTTCAAGGCCTTACCCTATCTCTGGTTATCAAACTTGTTTGTAAATGAACCCCAATAGGTGCCCTAACGCACCGTAACTCGTTAGGTGGCGACTCTTCAAAGCTTGCAAACCCCTTTACCAAAAGGAGTGAGTTTCCTTAACCGATGTCAAAAACCCTTTGACCGACCCCGAAAGGAGTTTGGAAAAATGGGGCGCGACAGTGCGGAGGTTGGCTCGCACCTTCGAGACTGCAGGTGCGATATGTTGGACACATATGCGGATCTTGACGAATAAGTGGAATCCACACCTGCGATGCTTTTTTGGCAGGTGCGGTGTCGCAAAAGTGGATATTTGGACCGCAGATGCGGTTTTGCTGGGCAGAGTGTATAAATTAAACACTTCGCGAATTTTGGGTTATTCTTCACCATTTGCGTTCGGGTTTGGAGCTTTTTGAAAGGATTTGAAGAGGGAATTGAAGGATAACTTCTGGAGGTAAAGTTTTTGAACTCAATACTCGATTCTATGTTGATTTTTAGTTGTTTAAGAATGAAATCTATGAGATTAAGGGTGAAAATTGGGGAATTAGGGATTGTAATTGGAGACCTTTGATAGGGGATTTGAGAGGCCATTTGAGGTCCGATTTTGATGTTCTTGGTATGTATAGACTCGTGGGAGGATGAGGATTCTTGTGATCTGATTTTTATCGAATTCCGAAATATGGGCCCGGGGGTCGGGTTTGGCCAATTTCGGGATTTTTTATGTAATTTGATTATTTTCACATGGGCTTTATTCCTTTAGCGTATATTGATGGTATGAATCTGATTTTGAATAGATTTGAGGCCGAGTCGAGTGGAAAGAGAATCGCGGAGTGGTTTTCATCCGGTTTGAGGTAAGTAATGTCTGTAAATCTCGTCCTGAGGGTATGAAACCCTACTTCACATTGTATCACTATTTTGGAGTGGCGCACATACCAGATGACGAGTGTGTGGCGTACACCAATGGGAATTGTGACTTGGTTCGTCCTGTAGCAACTATTAAGTTGTGTAATTGATTATAAACCATATGATATTTCATGTTTAAAGATTATTTATATGTTTTGGGCGGAATGTTGTATTTGGGACCCGTGCCATGTGTTTAGACCCCTTGGGGGCTTTTTACTTATATTACTCACTGTGTTGACGTATGATTTACACTCAGTCATATTATGCTTAACTGATTTCGAACTTAGTCTCATCTACACTACTTTGATGCATAAAATGATATTTTTGGGTCGAGTACCCCGTTTTACTGATAGCCCGAGTGGCTTTTGAAAGGTTTCTGACTGAGTGAGGCCGAGAGCCTATATTGTGAGGAGTATATATATGGATCGGGTTGCACGCCACATCAATATATATATATATATATATATATATATGGATCGGGTTGCACGCCGCATCGAGATATGTTGGATCGGGTTACACGCCGCAGCGAGACATATGGATCGGGCTGCACGCCGCAGCGATATAGCGCTTGGGCTGTAGGAGCCCCTCCGGAGTCTGTACACCCCCAGTGAGCACAGGTACCTATTGAGTGCGACTGCCGAGTGACGGGTGATTAGGAGGCATGAGTGGTCGTGAGGTTGCCCGAAGAGGATGATTATGAGTGATTGTGAGGCATGCTGAGGGACTGATTCTGAGTGATGTTATGCCCGAGGGGCGGTTTATTACACATGTTTTTCCCCAGTGGCTACTTATGATTCATATCATTTTTCACTAAACTTCTTGGACATTTTAATTGAAACTGTTGGAAATTATATTTTTCAAAGGATTTTCACTGAAATCGGCATTTTAAGCGTGATGATTTAACATGTACATTGTTGGAAAGAAAGACTGTTTATTGTGAATGGATGACTTGATTTTATGTGTTTCTTACTACTCAGACCTTATTTACTTTCATTACTACGGAGTTGGCGTACTCACATTACTCCCTGCACCATGTGGGCAGACCCATGTGCTAGGGCAGAGTGAGTTGTCTATCTGTTCCAGAGACTTCTCGGAGATTTGCGAGGTAGCTGCACGCGTTCCGCAGCCCTGCTTTCTCCTGCTTACTATTATAGAGTTTATTTTCCAAACTTGTATATTTTTTTTAGATGCTCATGACCAGTGACTCCGGGATCTTGGGGTTGTATTTAACATTCGGTATAGCTTTATCTATTTTAAATATGATTAAACGAAATCTTTATGAATTATCAGTTTAGTAATGATACAAATGAAAGATTTTGTACGTTATGAGTGTTAATTTGGCTGGCCTAGTTCCGTGATAGGCGCCATCACCACTAGTTTAGATTTGGGATCGTGACATTAAGATGCCCTCCTACATTGAGTCTATGCTCAAAGATGCCCAAGCGGGAAAATAACAAATCAAGTGGAGGAGCACAAGGTGCAGAGGACCCTCTCCACTCCTTCTTCGATGGCATGGATATGTCATTACTGGAAGATTTCACCGAGTTGGGCCACCTAGAGATACCGAAGAAGGATATGCCTTCGGGAGCTGACGGGCCGAGCATGAGCCCCTGATTGGTGAAGCAATTGGCAGCGCTGAGTGCAAACTCTGAGCGCAAGAGGACGGTTATTCTCACGGTCCTGGAGGATGCATGTGTCCTATCCGCTCCGATAGGCATCTGGTAACCGAGGAGGAGCTAACAAAGATGAACGATGTGGGAACGTCGAGCGTCTTCAATGAGGCACAACATGCATTGTATCGGGTAAGGTTCTAATAGCTTCGAACTCCCCTTACGAATCACGTAAAAAATTTCTCTAATGTTTCTTACTTAATTCCCTTTCTTTACAGGCTTTAGTGCTTCACCATGAGGCTTCCTCCAGTACCACTTGGAAACAAGTCAACACAAGTTAGAGCTCAAGGAGCAGGCTCAGAAAAAAGGACATTTATAAGATTCTCAGTGAGCAACAAGATGCGACCATCAAGGACCTTCAGGCCGAGCTGGGCAGGGCATAGAAAGAAGCTTCGACCGTGAGGCAGGAACATACCTTCAGGCCGAGCTGGACAACGTTATATCGCTACGGCATGTAGCCCGATCCCATAAAATGTAATCAATATATCGTTGCAGCGTGCAGACCGATCCTATAAAATATAATCAATATATCATTGCGGCGTGCAACCCGATCCCATAAAATATAATCAATATATTGTTGCGGTGTGCAGATCGATCACGTAAAGTATAATATAATATGTTGTGGCGTGCATCCCGATCTTATAAAGTATAATATAATATGTTGCGGCATGCATCCCGATCCCTCGGCCTCACTCAGTCATCACTTTCTCCAGTCTCGCTCACGGGCTCGCAATGCCATGAAACTAGCCCGACAACAATGAGATGATGTATCAATAACAACATTTGAGACTAAGATATGATATGCATGCATGAATATGACTGAGTACGAAATATCAATGAAATCAGTGAGATGACAGAAAGAAACAACCACTATGGGTCCTAACAACATCAGCATGAAGCCTAAACATGATATTTAGCATGATTGACACCTCAATTATTTTGATGAAAACACAAATATCAACAAACTAGGGCCACTATACAGTGCCATGGAAGCAATAGAGTCCCAATTCACATGGTGCACGCCCACACGCCCGTCACCTAGCAGGTGCGTCACCTCAATACAAATCACATAACACGTATTACGAGATTTCATACCCTCAGCACTAAGTTTAGAAGAGTTACATAAATTGAACAAGCCAAATCCAATACTCAGCAAGCCAAATGATGCTAAAAAAGGCAATCCCGCACATAACGACCATCCGATGGCTCGAAACTAGCCAAAAGCAATTCAAATACATCAATAATGCCAAAGGAAACAAACTCAATCGACAAAGGTTTAATCTTTAATCAAAATACCAAAATCGACCAAAAAGTCAAACCAGACCCGCGCCTCGGGACACGACAAAACTTACAAAATTAGACAACCCATTCAATTACGAGTCCAACCATATTACTGTCACTCAAATTCGACTCCGAATCGATGTTCATAACTCAAAAAATCACTCTATGAAATTTTAGACAACCCCCAAATTTCACTTTGAAATCATCAATTTAATGCCAAAAACGATGATGGATTCATGGAATATAACCAAAATCGAGTATAGAACACTTACCCCAATCCATATGGTGAAAATCGCCTAAACATTGTTCAGATTCGAGCTCCCCATCTCAAGATATGACCAAATGAACAAACCTTCGATATTAAGTATTTTTGTCCAATTGTTCTGCCTCGTTTTGTGTTCCAAATGATCCCCAAAACTTGCTTTTGATGCCTCCAACGGATTCCTTGTGAGATTTCAGTCAAGATAGGATTTTTAATCACTGCATTTGACCTTATAATGAAGGAGATATGTTGGTTTCAATAATTAGAAAGGTGCAGACTTTTAAATACGAAGTCAGTGGCAATTTCATAATTAATCTGAAAAATCTAGCAACTCAATTCTTAGTAAAATGACCATAAAATCTTAATACAATGTCCAAATAGATGACTCGTTTTTCTACGGGTCCGTAATTACGATACGAATCTAATGCTTCAATCAAACCAGAAATCGGGGCTCATTTGTTCAATCTAACATCATTTATGTTTGAAGAAAAGTCGTCGAAACATAAGAAAAACGAGCGCAACACAACCAAAACCTATCCGAAACTCACCCGAGCCCCTCAGGACCCCATACAAACATACCAAAAAGTCTCATAACATAACACGGACTTACTCGAGGTCTCAAATCACGCATAACAACATCGAAATGACGAAACGCACCTCAAATCAAACTCAATGAACTTTCGGCTTTCAAAAACGCGCGCCGAAACATATCAAATAAACTCGGAATGAACTCAAATTTTACACACAATTCCTAATACATTATACGGATCTACTCGTGCCCCCAAACTACCGAGCGAAGTGCAAATGCTCAAAATGATCGATCGGGTCATTACATTCTCCCCCACTTAAACATACATTCGTCCTCAAACGTGCCAAGAGTTGTTCTCAGAATCATCAAACCGCTGCATAACCTTACCATGCACATACCCGGGGGTGATCTCACGTCACCTTATCCCATATAGGTCTGATAACACAACATAACTGAAATTTCTCAATTCAACCTAGCCCATAAGCCTTAGAATCTAATTTTTCCAACATCTGGAATTCCTTATAAGATCTGAATCTCGCGATCTACAGGTTGTATAAGTCTGAATAGTACCAACCCGCAGCCATAACCCAAGCTACAATCACCAGGTATACCACATGACTCAAATACCATAGCAAAAATCACTGATCACAGTAACTGCTCAGAACAACCCAATCTTATCGTACATTGTCGATAATGAAAGAACACGCAGGAACTCATAACCATTCTTCAAATCAAAAAGCCATGGAGCTCCCTCTCCTTCAATAAGAACTATAGCCAATTCCTAAGCCGACTTTCGATATTATCCTCCCAAATATACCGCAACCAAATTAGATAGCACCCATCCTAGATCCGACGACTCCACCTTATCGAATACCCACTACTCTACTGACACGCAACACCAATACTACTCAAAGCTCAACAATCCAAATGTATTCAATCACGAAAATGACTCAATCAAGAGAACCGTCACGCAAGCTCAACGGGTACCACCACAATGAAATGCTAAGAACCTACCACCCGACTCTAACGCAAAGGTTCATACCTCAACATAACTCTGGTGTATTACGCGACTCCATCCAAGCGCTGGTCTATATCATATACCTCGAGCCTCCATGCTCAAACTCAATAACCATGCAAAATTTGACATCAAGTATCCAAAGTGCATTACCATAACCACTGAGAATCAGATGACAAAATGACACACAAATCCTGAAAGGACATAACCAATATGCCCTCAATCATGCAATACTCAATTACTCAAATTCCGCTACAAGACCACCAAAGAACCGCACCATGTGTGCCAAAAACCAACGATTCACAACCCCTCATAGCATAGCAGAGTACCTCACAGAAAATTTTAGAACACGAATAAGCTTAGCAACAACCGAATAGCACATCCCTCAATAATAGCATATGGAGCCAACCAATCCAACTCGGTGTAGATTACACATCCTAATTGGGACTACCAATGGACCCCCAAATCAACTTCAGGCACCCACAAATAGATAAAAAGAAACCTCTGAAAACCCACAATGACTAAATCATAACACATACCATCATCTGGCTAGCTTTAACCATGACTTCACCATCCACAACCATGAAACCATCCGCTCCTGAGAGCTCCCAGTCTCCAAATTCATAAAACACACGAATCACCATATATGATCCCAACTCCACTGCCAAAATGTCTGACACATCTCTCATACACAATCATCCCACGAGGAATTCTCCTAAAAATATTCTGTGCCACATAGCAAAATTCAAATATCAGCAGTCCATCAACTAGGAGAGTGCCGCAGAACCAATGAAGTATCCATAAATCAAACACATTGCCCCTTCTAAAATGTATACTCTCATCAAGCAATACCAAATAGTAACATCATTACCTAGTCATCTAAAACCATCCATGTTGCCTACGAATCTCGCTCACGCAAATCTCAATCCCGCACAACACACCGCATATACCATGCCATCATATGAAAAAAAATACGAGAACTTCATAGTCCACTCCGACTCACAAACAACTACATACTCAATTAGCCAATGATCTTCCATTTGATTTCATCTGGGAGAAATTCACTATACACTACATGTTCCTCACGCCAGTAGGAATACACCCCCC
>ML262782.1:46113-71639 GCA_005239495.1 Nicotiana undulata
GAATACCCCCCCCCCCCCCCCCCACGAACCGTGGTAAAAACCATTGAGAACTCTTCGACACCCATTTGAACATAACCAACCCATCAGAACTGAATCTCTCTAACTCATCCCAACCACGCAGGTCACCAAAACCCAAGGGCATTGCCACAAAACACATGTAAATACAAGCCACATCATAAGTACCCAAAGAACCGATCATACTCGTTATTGTGCTGGTCCAACCTACTACCAAGCTGACCTATTTCTCCAATTCCTTTCCAAATTGCCTTCAATTTGATACTTCTCCTTGTTAGAACACCATGATCCTTAACAAAAATTCACCACACAAGATATCCTAGTATAACACCACAACGCCTTAAGGCACATAAGCCGCTGACTTCCCTCTTAAGCACCCTGAAGCACCACAACCGAGACACCCACTCTAAAAAGACCTTATGTGAACCTAAAATTGTTTCATTCACCTTCTTGATACTGAAATGCATAATCCCCAACGATATAAAAATGCCACAAGTCTTGACACCGTCTAATGTAACTCTCAGTTTCTAGCCATATACAAATCTTGACAATTCCAAATTGCTACATTTAAATCTTGAGTCCATTAGAACCATTCTCGATAGTCATCCATTCCTCTCAAATCTCAATTAAACCGACAAAACGGACTGAACGACATGTGCCCCATTAGCACACTAACACCCAAGGGAGTAACCCACACACCTAAGCAACCGAGCAAATTCCTACTCCATGCACACTACATCCCTTACGAATAACAACTCAATCATTCAATGATTCCCATATACCAATAGAGTATAATACAACATGTATCCAAAACTTTCCATTACTCGAGTCATTCTCAAAGCATAACTGATTCACCGGTATACCTCGAACTGAAACCAATACAATACATAATCGTGCAATCAACTTGTCAATAGCAGACTCCCCCACTTATCTCAAAGCCATAGATCAAAACACACAATAACTCACAATGCCCATACTCTATTACTGCCACAATACCGCAATGACATACAACTAATTCCTTTATAAAATCATATAACACAAACCATCTAATATCTCAAATCATCCACAAATCTCGCATTCATCCTTGTAGCAGTCAAGCCATCTCTCATAAGCGACCCAAACACAAATTGCAACACATATAATTCACTGGTAAAAGATAACTCACTACAAAACAACAAAGGGATCACACGACCTCAGAACACCCCGCAGGAGATAACTCACATGCTTAGACTCAAACTGACATCTTTCTATACCCTTCCACAGCCACAACTACTTCACAATTACTTAATCTTCCTGATTTCGAACTCACAACTAGACGTGAAAATCTACTTCACTCCACAACTAAACAACACGGTAGGTCCTTCAACACACCGATAACTCGAGGCCATACGCCTAATCAAAACAGAAATCAAACACTCAATAGTCCTTCCTACATCTCAATTAAACTCTTCCCGTCACATTCGAACAATTTGAACACATCTCGCAGTCACATCATACTCACCACATAGCCATCCATCCACCCATCGAGCCACGGAGTCCATTCATAGGGACACTACCGGACGTATAAGTCCAAAAGCATGTGCTCACACAATCGAAACCTCTGTACTCAAGCTACAGTCACCGCCCGTCCTCAAGTCCTCCATACTAGCCCATCATCAGCACACTGAAATCACATCTTGCACCTCATCCATGGAATCCCAAGCCGCCGGCACAGAGCCAATAACGAGTGCTCACATGCGCATACGAATGCGTGGAAGGAATTCAAAGAGTTACGCTTCAAGATGAATCAATGTCACACGATAAGGAAAGAAAGATGTGAAGTATATCATAAATGTCATGTAACCTCTTGAAGATAAGTGTGGACGTCATCATACCGATCCGCAAGACTCTACTAGACACTTGTTCATGACTTGTAGAACCTATGAACCTAGAGTTCTGATACCAACTTGTCATAACCCAAAATCCAACTAGTCATGATGGCACTTGATCCAACCCGCTAGGTAAGCCAATTAACAACTCTCCAATTTTAATGAAATTTAATAAGACAACTAAGTAAAACAAAATATCTAAATCCTGTACATTTTCCAAGGACTGGTAGTATAAATCATGAGCTTCTAAGAATAGAATTTACAAAGCTGAACGGAAATAAATATATTGTCTGTTTAAAAAGTACATAAACAAAGTTTTCTAGATCTAAAGCTACCACGAACAAGGGGCAGCTACAGTCGAGACACAGGTACATCTTCAATCTAGCTCCCTTTGAACACAAAAACATCAGTAGCCAACATCTGCAGAAGTGCAGTATGAGTACAACCAACCCCATTGTTTACCTTGAAAATGGTAATTACAATTATATTTGATTTTGTGGTTCTAAAAATATGTGATTTATTTCAATACTAGTTGTTTGGGCAATAGATTCTAAGTATGAATAAGGAAAGTGTGATAATAATAAGAGAAAACAGTAATATGCAAACTGAGCCATTACAAAGCAGGGTCTCGAGCTCGCCGAAACAGGGCCTCGAGGTCGAGTTAGAGTACTCGATAGAGGGCGATCGATGAAGGAATATCAGTATGGAGAGCCTTGAGAATAGCCTTTTACGATCAATAATGAACAATTAATGAACACAATAAATGGAAACAATAAATCAATGGAACAATTGTAGAGTATGCTTTAAGTTAGAGAGCAGAGAATGTTCTTGTATTGAATATCATGTGTCCAAAAAATGACAAGGGTCCCCTTTATATAGGAGGGGGAATTCCAACATAGTACATATGTAATTTTTACAAAGAAATACAGTCGGTACAGCTATTAAAGGGTTTGGTACAGACTTGTACTATTCTTGCAGGCGTTGTCAACTCTAACCACGTGCCCTTGGGATTTTCCCGCCTTTCCACGATGGTCATTGATTTATACTCCTCGAGGTCGAACAGAAGGAACCTTCGAGGTGCACCCTTGTGGTCAAGCTTCAACTCCGCTCCGATCTCCTCGAGGTCGGGCGCGAAATGTCGTAGTGGAAATTGGGCTCCCCGATTTTAGATGTATACACCCATGTACTCAATTAATAACAAACCTAACCTTAGGTTGAAAGCAATGACGAGCTAACACAAGGTCAGGTACAATACCAATATTCCACATCAGTTCATAACAACATAATACAGGTAATAAAGAGGTATCTCATAAGTATGATTCTTAGCTCGTTCACAGTTCTAGAAAATGGGCATGCTTTTCAAGTATCTCATTGAAAACCCAAAATCTTTTACCTAAATGCCAAAAAATGAGTAAGTTTGAAAACTGTAATTTTTTCAAATATTCTTTCCACAATAAATAAGATGTTTCATTTCTTTCCAGATAACAAGTGAAAATAAAGCTCTATGCCCACATATCAATGTGTGTAAAATGTCATGAATGACGTGATACTATATAGCATGAAGAAAAAGGCATCTCTATGCTTGTATGTCATGTGTTAATACATAGTCCATATATCCCAGACATGAATCATATACCACATTTTCAGAGCACTCAATCTCACTGTCTCGCATCCTCTATCACTATGCTCAATGCTCAGCACACTCAATCACTCAACGTTGTACAATAACCGTTACGGCGTGCAGCCCGATACACACACGCGCGCGCGCGCACACATGTACTCACACATACACACACACATGCACACACACACACATATATATTTATATATATATATATATATATATATATATATATATATATATATATATATATATATATATATATATATATATATATATATATATATATATATATATATATATATATATAGTCGACTGCGCTCACTAGGGGTGTGCAAACTCCGGAATGGCTCCTTCAACCCAAGCGCTATATCGCTGCGGCGTGCAGCCCGGTCACATAAAATGTAATCAATATATCGTTGCGGTGTGCAGCCCGATACTATAAAATATAATCAATATATTACTGCGGCGTGCAGCCCGATCACATAAAGTATAATATAATATGATGCGACGTGCAGCCTGATCCTATAAAGTATAATATAATATGATGCGGCGTGCAGCCCGATCCTATAAAGTATAATATATTATGTTGCTACGTGCAGCCTGATCCCAAAATGTCACTCTCACTCAGGCCCTTGGACTTACTCAATCATCACTCTCTCCAACCTCACTCACGGCTTCACAATGCCATGAAACTAGCCCAACAACAATGATATGATGTATCTGTGATGACCCAAAAGGTATCTTATGTTTTAGAACTCGATTCTGTGATCTTAAGCCTTAAAATTATCATTTTTACCCTCCTCAATTTGTGTGTGCAGTTTGGGCGTGTTTTCGAAAAGATTTTATGTCGATAGTTGATAAAAATAAGAATTTTTGCCTTAAAAGTTGATTTGAGTTAACTTCGATCAACGTTTTGAGTAAAAAGATGCGGACCCATAATTTGGCTGTCCTGATGGATCTGTATTAAAATACGGGACCTGGGCGTATGTCTGGAATTGAATTCTGAGGTCCTTATCTGGAGTTATGAATTTTTATTGAAAATTAAAAGTCTAACAATCTAATGTTTTTAAGAATATATTGGTGTTTGGCATTGTTGGTACCGGGTCCGTATTTTGGTTATGCATCCCGGTACACCGAGCGCCGCCAAGATGTACCAGGACTTGCGATAGCATTATTGGTGGAGGAAGAAGAAGAAGAAGGATATAATTGCTTATATAGCTCGGTACCTCAATTTTCAACAGGTGAAGTATGAGCATCAGAGACCTGGTGGTTTGCTTCAGCAGAGAGAGATTCCTGAGTGGAAGTGGGAGAGTATCATTATGGACTTTGTTGTTGGACTCCCACGGACTCAGAGGAAGTTCGATGCCATTTGGGTCATTGTGGATAGGCTGACTAAGTCATCACACTTTATTCATGTGGCAGTTGCCTATTCTTTGGAGCGATTGGTAGAGATTTATATTTGTGAGATCGTCCGTCTTCACAGTGTGCCCGTGCCTATCATTTATGATCGAGGTACGCAGTTCACCTCGCACTTATAGAGGGCAATACAACGTGAGTTGGGTGCGCTGGTTGATTTGAGCACAGCATTCCATCCTCAGATGGACGGGCACTCCGAGCGTACTATTCATATCTTGGAGGATATTCTCCACGCTTGTGTTATAGACTTTGCAGGATCATGAGATCAGTTTTTCCCCTTGCAGAGGTTGCCTACAACAACAGCTACCAGTCGAGCATTTAGATGGCTCCCTATGAGGCATCGTATGGTACACGGTGTCGGTCGCAAGTTGGGTGGTTTGAGCCGGGGGAGGCTTGGTTGTTGGGTATTGATCTAGTACAAGATGCTTTGGATAAGGTCAAGATTATACAGGATCGACTTTGCACAGCTCAATCTAGGCAGAAGAGTTATGCCGACCGTAGGGTTCGTGATGTGGTATTCATGGTCGGGGAGAGAGTGTTGATGCGGGTGTCACCCATGAAGGGTGTCATGAGGTTTGGAAAGAAGGGCAAGTTGATACCTAGATATATCAGACCTTTTGAGATTCTCGAGAGACTGGATGGCTTATAGGCTTGTGTTGCCTTCGGGGTTATCAACAGTTCATCCAGTATTCCATCTGTCCATGCTCCGGAAGTATCATGGTGACCCATCCCACGTGTTAGATTTCAACACTATCAAATTGGACAAGGATTTGACTTCTGAGGAGGAGTCGGTGGCAATTCTAGCCTCGCAGGTTTGTCAGTTGAGATCAAAGAGTTACCATTCAGTTGAGTGCAATGGAGAGGTCAGCCCGCTGAGGCAGCTACTTGGGAGTCCGAGTCGGACATGCAGAGTAGATATCCCCACCTATTCGCAGTTCAAGTACTTTTCTATGTCCGTTTGAGGACAAACAGTTGTTTTAGAGGTGGAGAATGTGATGACCCAAAAGGTCATCTTATGTTTTAGAATTCGATTAAATGCTCTTAAGCCTTTAAAATCTCATTTTTACCCTCCTTGATTTGCATGCGTAGTCCGGACGTGTTTCCCGAAAGCTTTTATGTTGAAAGTTGATAAAAATAAGAATTTTTGCCTTAAAAGCTGATTTGAGTTGACTTCGGTCAATGTTTTGAGTAAATGGACATGGTGGGTCCGTATTGAAATATGGGACCTGAGCGTATGCTCGGAATTGAATTCTGAGGTCCCTAGCTGGAGTTACGAATTTTTATTGAAAATTAAAAGTCTGAAAATCTAATGTTTTTAGGAATATATTGGCGTTTGGCATTGTTGGTACCAAGTCTGTATTTTGGTTCCGCATCTCGGTACAGGTCCAAAATAATATTTACAACTTATTTGTGAATTTTGGTGAGAAGCGGAATTTGTTTGACGTGATTCAGACATCCGATTGAGAAATTAGAAGCTTCAAAGTTTTCTTGAAAATTTCATTTGATTGGATGCTAAATTCGTGTTATTTTGGCGATTTGATCGCGCGAGCAAGTTTGTATGATGCTTTTATACTTGTGCGTGCCTTTGGCTTAGATCCCAGAGGGCTCGGGTGAGTTTCGGATAGGCTACAGAGTGAATTGAACTTAGAAATAATAGTTGGTGTACTTTAGGTCTGCAGACTGTGCATTTGCGAGGTCTAGCTCGCAAATGCGAGCCTCGCATTTGCAAAGTAGCATCGCATTTGCGAGAAGTGGGGATGGGAGGGGACCTTCGCATTTGCGAAGACATCATGGCTAAGAAAAACTTTGCATTTGCTAAGGATTTCTCGCAATTGTAGGGTTCGCAATTGCGAATCCCTGGTCGCATTTACGACATCTGCAGTTGTGTAAAGGTAACTTAGACGAAATTTTTCGCCCATTCGTCAAATTTTCAACACCTAAAACACAACAGGCGATTTTCCAAAGACCATTTCTTCCCCAAATCTTAGGTAAGTGATTCTAAACTAGTTTCTTTCAATATTTCACTTCATTTTACAAGATTTTAACCTAAGAATCTAAGGTTTCAATGGTGGAATTGGGGATTTTTTGGTAGAAACAAAGGATTTCAAAAATTGGGGATTTAGACCTCAAATTGAGGTCGAATTCCAAAACCAATTATATATCCGGGCTCGGGGATGAATGGATAATCGGGTTTTGGTTCGAATTCCGGGTTTGGACCAAGTAGGCCCGGGTGTTGACTTTTTTAAAAATGGCCTAAATTGAATTCTTTGCAAAACGTGGTTAGTTCTTATGGCTTAAATTGAATCGTTTGGTTGGTAATTTGCTTGATTCTATTGGTCCGGAGGCTTGTGTGAAGGGAAATTGTGGTTGGGCTTTGAGTTTGGTCGTTGGAGCGAGGTAAGTGTCGTGGTTAACCTTGGCTTGAGGGAGTAGGTATTATTTGTCTATTTGTTACGTGTTTGAATGTTGAGTACAACGTATAGGTGAGTTAACGGGTACCTATGTGTTGTTGTTGAGTCATAGCATGCGAGTGAGTCTTATTCTTGTCATTGTTGTATTCTTTGATCATATTGTCCATGCTTAGACTAGCTACTCGTTATGTTGAGCCTTCTTATCATGTTTACAGACCTTGGTATTGATTGAGTATTGTATTAAAGTTGAGGTTGATATTGTGGCACTAATATTGAAGTATGGCATGTTATTGTCTTTTCTATCTCCCTATTGTTATTGCTCATTTTTTCGGTGAGGGAGAGTGTCAAAGCACGAAGGGTGATGACGTGCAATGTCTCGTGAGAGAGTGTTAATGCACGAAAGGTGATGTCGTGCCATATTGTGAGTGTTAATGCACGAAGGGTGATGTCGTACCATGTTATGAGAGAGTTTATGCACGAAGGGTGATGTCGTATCGTTTCTATTGTTCCATATGGTGAGGTTGAGGGTAAATGCATGAAAGGTGATGTCGTGCACTTTCCTTTAACGTGCCTACTTGTTTCTATCTGTTTAAGGTATAATGATTGATCAAGTCCTTACTTCTGTTGTGATCCCTTGTTTTGTGTTTCCCCTAGCATGTCCCCTTCCCAATATTTCTCGCCTTGTTTCTTTCATGGTTGTTATTGGTATCTATATTGTTATACTGCACAGGTTTGTTTGTAAGTGTCTTGTCCTAGCCTCGTCACTAGTCTACCGAGGTTAGACTCTACACTTACCAGTATATGGGGTCGGTTGTACTGATACTGCAATCTGCACTTTCTGTGCAAATTTTGGTACTGGACCGAGTTGACCCCCGAGTTAGTTGTTGGCTTCATCTGATCGGAGACTCAAGGTAGTCTTGTCAGCGTTCACAAGCCTTGAAGTCCCCGTCTATCCTTTATGTTTACTATTTTCTTTTATTCAAGCAGTTGTACTTATTTCAAACTTGTATTTGTAGTAAATTCTAGAATGCTCGTGGTTTGTGACTCCAGTTTCTGGATAGTTGTGTATAAATATTAAGACTGTTATGGATTTTCGCACTCTTTTTAACTTATTGTAGCTTCATTGTTGTAAATCACTGAAATGGTGAAGAAATGGCTTAATGATCTCTAATGTTGGCTTGCCGAGCAAGTGAAATGTTAGGCGCCATCACGGTCCCGATTGTGGAAATTTCGGGTCGTGACAGTATAAATAACAACAACTGAGACTGAGATATGATATGCATGCATGAATATGATTGAGTACGAAATATCAATGAAATCAGTGAGATGACAGCAAGAAACGACCACTATGGGTCCTAACAACATCAGCATGAAGCCTAAACATAATATTTAGCATGATTGACAGCTCAATTACTATAACACATGGTGAAAACACAACAAATATCAACAAACTAGGGCCACTATGTAGTTCCATCGAAGCAACCGAGTCCCAATTCACATGGTGCACGCCCACACGCTTGTCACCTAGCATGTGTGTCACCTGAATACCGATGCATAACACGTATTATGGGGTTTCATACCCTCAGCACTAAGTTTAGAAGATTTACTTACCATGAACAAGCCAAATCCAATACCAGCAGGCCAAACGATGCTCATAAAAAAAGGCAATACCGCGCATAACGACCATCCGAACGGCTTGAAACTAGCCAAAAGCAACTCAAATACGTCAAATAATGCTAAAGGAAATTAACACAATCGATAAAGGTCAAATCTTTAATCAAAATCCCAAAATCGACCAAAGAGTCAAACCCAAGCCCGCGCCTCGGAACCTGGCAATACTTACAAAATTTGACAACCCATTCAATTACGAGTCCAACATACTACTTTCGCTGAAATCCGACATAACTCAAAACATCACTTTATGAAATTTTAGACAAAACCCTCAAATTTCACTTTGAAATAATCAATCAAATGCCAAAAGCAAAAATGAATTCATGAAATATAAACAAAATCGAGTACACAACACTTACCATAATCCATATGGTGAAAATTGCCTCCAAATATTGTCCAAATCCGAGCTCCACAACTCAAAATATGACCAAATGAACAAACTTTCAATATTGAGTACTTTTGTCCAGTTATTCTGTCTCGTTTTGCATGCCAAATGATACCAAAACTTGCTTTTGATGCCTCCAATAGATTCCTTGTAAAATTTTAATCAAGATAGGATTTTGAATCACTCAATTTGACCTTATAATGAAGGATATATGTTGGTTTCAATAATTGAAAATGTGCAAATTTTTAAATTCGAAGTCAGTGGTAATTTCGTAATTAATCTAAAAATCTAGCAACTCAATTCTTAGTAAAATGACCATAAAATTCTCATACGATGTCTAAATTCGATTTTTTTTTACGGGTCCGTAATTAATATACGGCTCTAAAGCTTCAATTAAAACAGAAATCATAGCTCATTTGTTCAATATGATATCATTTATGCTTGAAGAAACGACGTCAAAACATAAGAAAAACGAGCGCAACACAACCCAAACATATCCGAAGCTCACCCAAGCCCATCGGGACCCCGTACAGTGGACCATAAAGTCCCATAACATAACACGAACTTACTCTAAGACTCAAATCACGCATAACAATATCGAAACGATGAAATGCACCTCGAATCAAACGTAATGAACTTTCGGCTTCCAAAAACTCGCGCCGAAACATATCAAATCAACTCAAAATGAACTAAAATTTTGCACACAAGTCCTAATACATTATATGGATCTACTTGTGCGCCCAAACTACCGAGCGAAGTGCAAATTCTCAAAACGACCGGTCAGGTCATTACATTCTCCCCCACCTAAACATACGTCCGTCCTCGAACGTGCCAAGAGTTGTTCTCAAAATCATCAAACTGCCTTATAACCTTACCATGCACATACCCAGAGGTGATCCCACATCACCCTATCTCATATATGTTCGATAACACAACATAACTGAAAATTCTCAATTCAACCTAGCCCATAAGCCTTAGGATCTAATTTTTCCAACATCCGGAATTCCTTATAAGATCTGAATCTCGCGATCTACACGTTGTATAAGTCTGAAAAGTACCAACCCGCAGCCATAACCCAAGCTACAATCATCGGCTATACCACATGACTCAAATACCCATAGCAAAAATCTCGGATCACAATAACTGATCAGAACAACCAATCCCTTCGTACACTGTCGATAATGAAAGAACACACAGAAACTCATAATCATTCATCAAATCAACAAGCCATGGAGATCCTTCTCCTTCAACAAGAACTATAGAATCAGATGGCACATATCCTAAGCCAACTTCCGATATTATCCTTCCAAATATACCGTAATCAAATCAGATGGCACATATCCTAGATCTGACGACTCCATCTTACTGAATACCCACTACTCTACTGACACGCAACGCCAATACTACTCAGAGCCACAAACCGTGCAATCTATGCACCAATAAGCAACAATCCAAATGTATTCAATCACGAAAATGACTCAATCAAGAGAACCGTCCCGCAAGCTCAACCGATACCACCACAACGAAATGCTAAGAACCTACCACCCGACTCTAACACAAAGGTTCATACCTCAACATAACTCTGCTTCAATGCGTGACCCCATCCAAATGCTGGTCCATATCATATACCTCGAGCCATCATGCTCAAAATCAATAACCATGCAAAATTCGACATCAAGTACCCAAAGCGCATTATCATAACCACGGAGAATCAGATGATACAATGCCACACAAATGTTGAAAGGACATAACCAATACGCCCTCAATCATTCAATACCCATTTACTCAATTACTCAAATTTTGCTACAAGACCACTATAGAACTGCACCTTGTAAACGACTTCGGAATGGAGTTTCGATAGTTCTGATAGTTCCGTTGGGTGATTTCAAACTTAGAAATGTGTTCGAATAGTGATTTGGAAGTCAAGAAATTCACAAAATGAATCAACTTTGAAAGAAATGCTATGATAGAATGTAGGAGAGAAGAAGATGAATGAGAAAAGAAAAAACATTGAAACATTAAAATGCTAGTGGAATTCCTAATATTTGACCATTCTTTGAGCTAAGATTGCGATCAGTTTCGTTCGAATCTGACAATTTATAATACAATAAAGATGATCTATTTAAGCCACAACATACTTACCAATGTTCTTCTTCAAGAGAAAAATATGAAAATGGATATTCTTTAAAATACTACTATTTGTCAATAAACTTTCAGTTATAACTATATAATAAGTAGAAGTTTGGTGGTCAGCGAAGGGTAATTTTGTAATATTATTGTTATTTATGAGCATTTTGCATTCAGATACGGTCATTTAGAAATGACACATGCTTCGATGTTTTGTCACGTGAGACAGCTGCCTTGACGGCCTACCTTCGAGAAAGTTGACTTTCTTCATGGCACTGATTTTCTTTGTTCCATATTCATTTCTTGACAAAAACATTTCCATGTCTCCTCCAAGCTCTCTCCAGCAGAAAACAATGGAGGCTAAAAACATAGATTTTTCTGAAGTCTGGTTCTCTCAAAATTCTCCACATATTTTTTATGATTCTTTGTTATATTTTTCTGATGCATCCTTTCTGGGCTATTTGATTTTCTCTTGTGGATTCATTTCTGATTCTACTTCAAAATTTCACTCTTTTGTTTCTAGTTTGTCTAATTGGCCTCGGTGGTATTTCTTATTTTTGGTGAGTTCCCCTTCTTTCTTTAGTTATTACTCTAGCATGACATAATTATTTTTAATTGGGATTTTTAAACAAATAACTGTCATATTAATTTTGTCTATCCATATACATTAATTATACATTTATTATACACATGTAATACATAAATTATGTATATATTATACATTTACCGCTATTTTTAGTTTAAGTGGTAGTGTGGGCAACTATTTGGATTAAATCATTGTGATGATCCAAAAGGTCATCCTGTGTATTTTGATTAATTCTGTGTTCCGAGGTCGTGAAAACCTCCTTCTACCTCACCTCGATTTGCATGTGCAGCCCAAGCGTGTAGTCGGGAAGCCATTATGTGAAAAACTGATAAAAATGATATTTTTGTGTAGAATTTTGCATTAAGTTGACTTCGGTCAACATTTTTGGTAAACGGACCCGGTCCTGTGATTTGACTGTCTCGGAGGGTCCGTAGGAAAATATGAGACTTGGGCATATGCCTGGAATCGAATTCCGAAGTCCCAAGTCCGAGAAATGAATTTTTAAAAGAAATTTTTTTCTGAAAATATAAGAGATTTTTGAAAGTGTAATTATATGTGAAACATGTGGTATCCGGCCCGTATCTTGGTTTTGGATCCCGGTATAGGTTAGATATAATATTTGTGTCATATATGTGAAATTTGGTAAGAAACGGAATTCATTTGACGTGATTCGGACCATAAATGCAAATTTTGAAGTTTTAGAAGTTTTTGAAAAATTTCATTGATTTTGGGGTTTAATTCGATGTTTATGATGTTATTTTGGTGATTTGATTACACGTATAAGTCCGTATGATATTTTTGAGGTTGTGTGCATATTTTTTTTAGAGCCCCGAGGGCTCGGGTGTGTTTCAGATAGGTGTCGGGGTGTTTTTGGGACTTGAAAATCTGGTGTTAAGTCTGGTTGCTGGTGTCTGGTGCAATACCCTTCACGAACGCATGGTAACCCACGTGAACGCGAAGGGAAAATGGGGAGGTATGGGGTTTTACTCTACACGAACGCGTAGAGGGAGACGCGAACGCGCAGCACTGGACAGTGTCTCTACGCGAACGCGTCCCCAGGGGTGCGAACGCATAGAGTATAGGATTGGGCTGGAGATGGGTAGTCATAAGCCTATGCGAATGCGGTAGTAGCTCACGAACGCATAGGTCAGTAGAGTCAAACCTACATGAACGCGGCCAAGGCCTCGCGAACGCATAGGTCAGGAAAGTCAGACCTTCGCAAACGCGACCATGGGCTCGCGAACGCGAAGGGTATTTTTTCCCAGTGATTTCTTTTAGCCCAAAAACAAAACACTTTCGGGACTAACTCCATTTTTTCACAAGTTCTTCTTCTCCACACCTCTTTGGGCGATTTTTGAAGGGAAACTTCATCATAGCTTCATAGGTATGTGATCCTAAACTCATTTTCTTCCATTTTTATCAACACCCATTAGATTTCTAGGCCTAAAACATGAGATTAAGGGTAGAAAATTAGGGATTTGGGTGGAGTTAGGGCCTTTTGATTAATTGGGAATTTGATCTCGTTTTTGGGTCGGATTTCAAGACAAATTATATATTCGGGCTCGTGGGTGAATAGGTGATCGGGTTTTGACCAAGCGGGCCCGAGGTCGATTTTTGGATTTTTGGGAAGAATGTTATAAAGTCCATAATTAAGCATTGGAATTGAATTATTTAGCATTTATTGATGTAATTGAGTCGATTATGTCTAGATACGATTGTTTCGGAGTCAGGTTCCAAAGGAAAAGTGGTGCTTGAGGCTTGATTTTGATCGTGGAAGTCGAGGTAAGTGTTTGGCCTAACCTTAGCTTGAGGGAATAGGTGTTGAGTCGTAATTGCTACGTGTTTATTCCATGTTCAACGTATAGGTGAGGTGACGAGTACCTATATGTTGTTGTCAAGCATGCCCGCGAGTCAGAAATTATAAATTTTATTATTTCATTGGTATTTCTTGTGTTATGGCTTAAGCTTCACTTTAGTATTTGTTCGGTTGAGGAGTATTTTTGTTAAGTTATACACTTGAGTAAGATTGGTTATAGTTGTGTCCCTTGCCGGGACGGTATTATTTCTGTTGATTGTTCCCTTGCCGGGATGTTATGATTTATGATTTTTATTCTTGATTTTCTTGCCAAATTTTGTTTATGTTATTTATGCACGAGGGGACATTCTGTGCCATATTTATGTTATTTATGCACGAGGGGACATTCCGTGCCATGTATATGTTATTTATGCACGAGGGGACATTCTGTGTCATGTTTATGTTATTTATGCACGAGGGGACATTCCGTGCCGTGTTTATGATTATTATGCACGAGGGGACATTATGTGCCGCGTTGATGATATTTATGCACGAGGGGACATTGCGTGCCATGTATATGTTATTTATGCACGAGGGGACATTCCGTGCCGTGTTTATGATTATTATGCACGAGGGGACATTATGTGCCGCGTTGATGATATTTATGCACGAGGGGACATTTCGTGCCGTGATTATGATGTTTTAGCACGAGGGGACATTCCGTGTCATTTTTATTCACTTGTTTATTTCGTGTTGTTAATCCTCTTTATTACTTTTGGTATTTAAACTGTTGCCTCGTTCCGTCATTTCAGTAATTGCTACCCCTTTTCCCCAGCATGTTTCCCTGTTATTGTACTTAACTGTTTACTTCCTGTTGTTATTTCTTGTTATATGTTATTAAACTGCACAGGTGATATTATTTGTCGTGTCCTAGCCTCGTCACTACTTCGTCGGGGTTAGGCTCGGCACTTACTCAGTACATGGGGTCGGTTGTACTGATACTACACCTGCACATCTTTATGTTATGCAGATCCCGATACAGGACCTTGTGGACACTGATCGAGGAGGTTTCCTTCAGTCCACCGGAGACACTGAGGTAGACCTGCAGGCGTCCGCAGGCCTTGGCATCCCCTTCCCCGCTCAATTTTATTTTTGATTTTTGTACTTCAGAAATATATGTATTATTTCTTTCGGACTATTTTGTGTATTGCTCTTAGACCATCCGTGAGTTGTGACTCCAAGGATCCGGGTTGGCTAATTTGAGTATTTTGTTAAGTTGTGGATTCAGCTATGTAATTCATGTTCTTAATTTTAAGCTTTTGTTCATGGAAAAATTGATATTTACTTGTTCTTATTTGATAATAAAGATTATAAGGAATATGATTTAAAACGTTGGCTTGTCTAGCGGGTTCAACATTAGATGCCATCACGATCCCGACAGTGGGAATTTCGGGTCGTGAAAATCATCTTTTTAATTTTGGTTGAGTTAAATGGTATTCACAGAGTGTATAGTTTTATGAAGAAATGTCCTACTATGTACTCTTTGCTCTCTTTGGTCTGGTCCGAACCTCGGTTTCGATGAGCATATGATTCTATTTTTCTCATAGATTACTGATTTAGTTAGATTCATCAGTTATTGAAGTTCTCTATGCGCTTGTGTTTTGCTCTCTTATTAAAAAAAATTGGATTTTTATTTTAGTCTGCATAATTTTGAATACTTGGACACACATCTGGTCTTTTCATTTTGATTCCTATTTTCGTGGTGTAATTTTGGCATGCATTTGATTATTTATTCACATGTCTGTATGCAAATTTTCTACACACATACACATATTATTGCAGCGCAGGGAACACTAAGTGTCATCAAGACAAAAATAATAGTAGAGTAAAGAGAAGCTTCAATGCAACCATATTGTTTGACAGTATTCCTGAATATCTAAGTCCCCACCCTTCATCTATAAACCCTGAATTCTAAAATATGGTGATTTTCTTTTGTTTGTTTAACATTAATATGCCAATTGTTAATTTATATGAAACTTTATTTTGTTATATTATTCGTCTTTATAACTTTTCTGGTTATAATTTTTGTCTATGTTATACAACTATAGTTTAATTAAATTGAGGAAAAGGATGGTTCTTTGAGAAAAGAAATTACTCTTCCTATCTTGGTAAAAAGTTGGTGCTCTTGATCATTTATCTATTGTATTGCAGTATGTAAGTCTCGCCATTTCTTATAGATTATATTTTAACTAGGTGGCCCGTGTCCGTGCACAACACGGGCATTTGCCTGACATAGTATATGTTATTCGTATAGCTACAAGGTTACCCGGAAAAAAAAAGATATTCAACACCGAGAATATGTGTGTGTATAAGTGCATGCAAACAAGGACATCTATATGGACCGAAAATGGATCAGTAACTAACTCTACTAAGATACTTCAAACATTTCCAAATTTACATTCTGTAGATTTCATTCACATTAATATCACAAAGTATCCCTAAATGTTCCATGAACATGCTCAAATTACAACATCATATCAAACATCATTTGTCCTTGAGCATAGTAGCAATTACAACATCATATCACCTCTGATGCATGATAGCAAATAAGAACCAACTTTCTACTGTAGTACTACGTCAAATATAATCAGGATGTGCTTTGTGACGAAACAAAACTGTGGTTAACCAAAAGATCAAGGTCAAATATACCAATAGATATAAAAGTTCTGAATAAGCAGGAATGATGATGCAAACAAAATATATACCTTGACACTGACATAATAACAAAGTCATATTATATATATTCTTTAGATACAAACTGATGATAAACACAAACATTTATGAATTACCTCTTTTATGTATAAAAAATTCTACTACTACTTTGGTTGAAGCAAGCTCAACCAAGTGTTTGGAGATTATGGCCTAAATAAATTTTCTTTGCACTTAATGACCTTGTTGGCGAAGTTAAAGAGTGATTGTGTGAAAAAATAAATGGTTAAAAATCAACATATAATTTTCATTCCAGTGCACCAACTACAACCAGCTCCAGTTTCATCTTCATGATTTGAAGATGCAAAAGAACCTCCGTCGAGGGGTTCACCATCAGTTATTCATGTATGATTCTTTCGTTTACTTGAATATATCTTTTAAAAATGTTCCCCAATGAGTTCTTTCTTGCTTACTTGAATGTCTTTAAGTCTGTTTTTGATAGAATTAACTTAAAAATTTACAAGTTAGTATAACATAAAACTCATCTTTCGTTACCTACGACTACAATAAGCTGAAAGTGGATAGCTTGTCCTCTATTTCATGTTGTTGGTGCTTTTAGAAAGAGTTATATTTCATTATTTCTACATTTAATGTTTTGCTATTGATTCTAATGAACCTACTTAGTAGTTTCTAACTTCTTCTATTATTGGTTCAATTGTTGGGACGGACTTTCGTGGAAAAGAAAAAAGCGCTTCACAGCCCGGACCATCGCTTTTATCGTCCGTAACATTTACAAAGAAAATCTGTAGCAAAAGGAGTTATACTCTTAAGGTTAATTATGTTGTTTCTTTTGCCTTTAAAATGTAGTTTCTCTCTGTCCATACAGTCCACCAGATGGTCGAAGGAATAAAATTCCAAATGACTGCCTAATTTTGTAGGATTATTTTGTTCCAACATTGGAGCAATGCAACATGGGTGAGAGGTATTGTCATCTTTGAAGGTCGTTGCTTTATGTTCTGTGTTTTTTGTTTGTTTTTTCTTTATGAAAGTAAATTTCATTGTTATGCACCAAATACGTGACAAATATTACAGAGGAAGAGAATTTATATCTCGTCGTGTTTATAGAGAGTTAAGAAAATTCACAAAGTGCTTACATCCTAGGCATCTTTCAAATTACACCAAGATACAAAAACAACACCAATTGAACTTAACACATGGTAAGGATCGACAACTATTTTGAAAACACACAATAATATCTTTCCTTTGAAAATACATTGGTACAGACGGTCAAATCAATGTTTAGCACTGAAATTCAATTGGAATATTACTCTATTCTAGGCAATTAAAAAAGTCGTATAACAGTAACAACCAACAAATCTTATTTACCACACAGATCGTGTAGGCCATAATTCTTACTTCTTTGAGTTGCTTTATCACTTCTCAACCTTAGCATTGAGCTTATTCTACAATTAAAAGAATTAAACAGAAGGTAAGAATATAAGTAGCAGGGGTAAATGACTACAGGCTAATCACATTATAATTTTTTTTTCACAAGGATGAATTACTACTGTCTATAGGTCAATTTCAAAGATAAAACTTAACACAAAAGATGCAAAAGGGATTAAAAGATAGGGATGATATTCGCGCGACACATTCTCGTCGGCTTTATTTTAGAAGTGTTGCCTCTTTTTCATGTGTCATTAGTCTGTATGCGATACACTACTTAAGATTTTTTCACTATTTTTAAAGCCAGGATATAAATATTCTTCCCATATGCTCAATTTTGATTTCGTCTATCTTTGCTTTGTTGTTAGGCATCTATTTTTCTAGTGTTTCATAAAGTTTCTGTATTAAGATCTAAATTTTGTAATCTTAACATTTAATTATTCATAAAGTATACACATCTATACAGTATAACATAATATAAATCTAACCATCTAGCATTATAATAATAGACCATGCAAGTGCATAAATTACCTCTTGAAGTCGAAGAAGTTGTCCCTTTCCCCCCACCTTGATCAACTTTCACTTTCAATAACCTGTGAAATTAAAATTGCAACCATTATATTCCAACTAAATGAATCACAAATATTCAATAATGCCATGTATTTAGAATTTAAAATCTACAAAATATGAGTAGTTAAAAAGATGTAATCAGGTAGACCCAAATTTTAAAGAGCAATCTAGTTGCAAAACCACCATCTACCGACGAAGACCAGATATTAGAGAAATATTAGTCACATAACAGTAAGAAAAGAGAATTTGTAGCAGTAGTATAGCAGCAACAGGAAATCAACAATAACAGGGTGCAACTTTGAAGTCAGATATACAAAAAAGGCTATGCACTCCTAATATTTGTACCAAAAAAGTGAATAAATAAGTACAAAATTAATTCTATTTTTCTATTAATGCCTTTCTATAAACTGAGTCACAAGGTAAGAAAATGGGTTTCCATCAAACAATGTCCAGAAGCACTAAACTCCAAATGAAACATAAGAATTACTATACTTACTACTGTTAATCTTTTACTTTTTTTTATGGTGAAAGAAAATAAAAGATATGAATATAAGAATCAAGGAGAAAGAAACTCCATCTAAAAGGTAAAATATAAATAGAAAAAAACACCGAGCAAAAAACTAAAGAAGAAAGACTCAAAAACTGAAAAGACAGATAAAGCAAAGGAAAGAGAAATGGGAAACCGATATTTTCGCTAGAGAAGAAGGCAAAATGACGGAGAAAGCCAAGCCCACGAGGTGGTAGGAATTGAACATCTGGAGGTCCGGTCCATATGCGTCATTAAGTAATAAGAAGTGAATTACCTAATTATCCCTAACTAAGTGTCTAAATGCCTATTTTACCCAATAGTTATGTTTCTCTATAATGTTTGGTTCAATAAAGTAAAAAGGATCCAGATCAAATAATTTCAGGTATAATAAGAAGGTGACTCCCTCAAAGAACTCTCCTTTGCTATAAAATTCTAGACTATGAATTTATCTTCGGATATTCGGTTGTTTGGCATTTTATTTCATTATACTAAACATGTACTTCAGTTAAGGTAATTTTCAATTGAGATGGGCATTTTGGACAAAACATATTTCCTGCCGCATAAATAGTGTGGAACAAAAGCAAGTCTCTCTGAACAACTAAAAAAATAACAGATCCAATTTGGTGACCTTTGTGCCTTTGCACGATAAACCTAATCGTATAATATAATTCTATTCTTGTTTACAAAAATAAAAATGATTTTGTTGTGCCTCTTATCATATGCTCTCCCTCCCTTTTTAATTTCTTTAGGGAACACATGATCAATATTTGAAACTACTTCCTGTTGTTTCAACTTTTTAAATATACTTTCATTAATTAAATCTAATAATTCAGTTTCAACCAAAGACGAAGGTTGCTATTGTGTCTTTGTTGTCACGACCCAATTCTATTTTAGGCCGTGATGGCGCCCAGCACCATTGCTAAGCAAGCCAACAGTGAGCAACCTAGTGAATTCTCATTTTAATAAGTTCCTACAAGAAAATGTCTTTCTTTAATTTAATAGATCTAGTAAGAAACAAACTTAAATTGATAAAACACAGCAGCTAAATATATTTAACCATAAGGATAAAACCGAAATCATGACTCTACTAGTGTGTGTACCAAGATCTGGTATCACATATATGTGGGCGACTAGCAGAATATACAAAAGTTTTCTACTCTACTGTCTGAAATAAAATAGACAGAAAATAATCAAAAGAGAGACATTGACTGTTGCTGAACGGCTCGAAAGGGCAGCTCATCGTGTAGTCTCGAATCAGCAGTCAAGCGTGCGCGCCAGACTGATAACCAGATGCACCTGCCTAGATGTTGCACATCAAGTGCATAAGTGTAGCGTGAGTACATATGCAACATGTACCCATTAAGTATCTAGTCTAACCTCGAACAAGCAGTAACGAGGGGTCGACTTCGACACTTACTATTGGCCAAAAATATAATAATATGAAGTTCTAATCTGAACATGATATATAAAATAATAATAATAATAATAATAATAATAATAATAATAATAATAGAAGTCAGAGGAGGAAAATAAGTAACCAATACTTTCATATCACATAAGAATCAAGTCATTTCTCTCTTCAAATCCTTTCACCTTCCAAGTCCATGTAACAATATTAAATATAAAAGGGGTTCCAATATCTTTACGCACGAATTATGCCGAGGACGTACGACCCGATCCAAATATACCGTGCATTGCTGAGGGTCGAACGGCCCGAACCATATGATATATTAATTAACCTGCCGAGGCTAACGGCCCGCTCCCATGATAGTAGTGAAAATTTACCCCCTCGCGAAATATACTTGCAAAGCGGTTGTACATAGATTTTCTTAATTTATCATAATATTTCTCAATTCCTTTTAAAAAAATCAACTTGGAACTTTAAAATAATGAAATCCTCAACTTCCGCTTTAACCCAACAATTAGTAAGCATAAACGAGCAACTGAATCAATAAAACATGGTGTAAGCATAAATCTACCCGGATATAAGCATAAATAGTAGCTACGCACCGACCCACTTCACATCGTGCGTACGTAGCCCTCTAATAGAAGTACATACTGATTTAAGTTCACATATAATGTTAATTCTCACTTACAAGTTAGAAAAGAGACTTACCTCGTCTCAAGGCCTACTTCTCGATCCAAGAATGTGCTCACACCCTCAATTCGGTGCTTAATCAACCCAAAACTAATCAAATAGTATGCAAACTAATCAATACATACTCAAAAGTTTGTATTCCAACTATTTAAGAGGTTACCCAACTCTAAATATAAGATTCTTAAAATTTACCCCCAGGCTCACGTGCCCGAACTCCAAAAAATTTCAAAGAAAGTTGTTGCTCATAACCCCATGAAATCAAATATATGTTTTTCATCAAATTTCATAACCATTTTCGTGGTCAAATCCTAATTTTACCCAAAACCTAGGCTTTCATCTAAACCCTTGATTCACAAATTTTACATGTTAAACTACCCATAGTCTACGTATTTAACTCATGTTGTGCAGAAATCACTTTCCTCAAAGTTCTAGGTGAACACTTCTTGCAAAAGTTCCAAGAATCTCCGAAGAGATGAAGGAAAATGAGAAATAGGGTCTAAGCCCCGCATTAAATGAGCTGGGCACAGGTCTTTGATGTCGCGTTTGCGACACCAGGTTCGCAAATGCGACAAATCGCTCGCAAATGCGGACCTTGGGTTTCAGCTGCTAAGGTCGCAAATGCGAACACTGCTGAGGACGCAATGCAGCTCAAGTTTCGCAAATGCGAACACTGCCCCAGGTCGAGCTTCTTCGCAATTGTGAAGCTTTTCTCACAAATGCGAGGCTCGCAAATGCAAACAATTTCTCGCATTTGCGAGACCTGCAACACCAACAATAAACACCAGAAAGCTGAAGTGTTTTCTCATCCTCCCGAACGTCTAAAACTCACCCGAGCCCTCGGGGCTCCACACTAATTACCCACACAAGTCTAATAACCTCATACAAACTCGCACGAGTGATCAAAACACAGAAAGAACATCAAAACTATGAATTAGACGCCAAAACGCATGGATAGACTCATGAACTCAAAAACTTCTAAAAAGACTTCCACACGTCCGGTTCATATCAAATCAACTCGGACTGACACCAAAATTTGCGTGCAAATCTTAAATGATATTACAGAATTATTTCCGATCTAGGAATTCCTTTCGTACCTCAATATCATCAAAATCTACTCTAACCCAAATTTAAAGAACTTCAAAAACCTTCAAAGAACCAACTTTCAATATTAGGCGTTGAAACACTCCGGGGTCATCCAAAACCCGATCTGAGCATCGCCCAAGTCCGAAATCATCATACGAACCTATTGGAACCATCAAATCCCGATTCTGAGGTCGTTTACTCAAAATGTACGAAGTCAAACTTAGCCTTTTAAGGTCAACTTAAGGAACCAAGTGTTCCAATTTCAACCTGAACCTTTCCAACTATCAAACTAACCATTCCCGCACATCATAAAATAGTAAAAGCACATACGGGGACTCTTATTTAGGAAAATGTGATTCTATAAAGCAAAACGACCGGTCGGGTCGTTACATTTGCAGCTTGTTTTTACCGTTTCTGTAATTGATTCTTATCAATTTTAGTTGCCATTGTTTTATTTTCTAGGAAAATAAAGTTTAATATTTCAGACCATCATAATATCCCTATGTTTAAATTAAATAGTTATAGAACTTACAAAAATCTTAAGTTTTGTTGCTCATTGTCGGCTTGTCCAGCACTTATCATTCTTTAAGAGTTAATAGTTCTGCTCGAACGTAAAAGATATTGTATAGGATTGATCTCAGCTGTGTGGGCTTGTATACATCATTGTGTTGGCACTCTTACTTCTCCTTTCATTTCCATATTTCCTGATTTGCATGGGTATCAGATGTAAAAGTGTGGCTAGGAGCATTGCCTCTACAGGGCTTTATGTTCCTGATGGAACTGGTTTACCTTCTATGGCCCTGATGCTTTCAGTTGTATGGTGATTCATTTTCTATATTAGTTTTCCGGTCGCATTAATTATTTCTTCCAATGCTAATGTGATGACCCAAATGGTCATCTTATGTTTCAGAACTCAATTTGTGCTCTTTAGCCTTTAAAATCTCATTTTTACCCTCCTCGAATTGTGTGCGCAGTCCGGTGTATTTTCGGAAAGTTTTTATGTTAAAAAGTGATGAAATAATAATTTTTTGCCTTAAAAGTTAATTTATTTGACTTCAGTCAACGTTTTGAGTAAACGGACCCGGACCTGCATTTTGACGGTCTCGGTGGGTCCGTAGTGAAATATGGGGCTTGGGCGTATGCCCGGAATCGAATTTCGAGGTCCCTAGCTCGAGATATGATTTTTTGTTGAAAATTGAAAGACTGAAAATCTAATGAATTTAAGAAATTGGTTAATGTTTGATCTTGTTGGTATCGGGTCCGTATTTTGGTTTCGGAGCCCGGTACAGGTCCGTTATGATATTTATACCTTATCTGTGAAATTTGTTGAGAAACGGAACTGATTTGACGTGATTCGGACGTTTGGTAGTGAAAATAGGAATTTCAAAGTGTTCTTGAGAATTTCATGTGATTTGGTGCTAAATTCGTAGTTCTAGGTGTTATTTTGGTGATTAGATCGTACGAGCAAGTTCGTATGATGTTTTTAGACTTGTGTGCATATTTTATTTGGAACCCCGAGGGCTCGGTGAGTTTCGGATAAGCTACGGAGTGATTTGAAACTTAGGAAAATAGCTGGTGTGCTTCAGGCCTGCAGGTCTCGCAATGGCAAGGTCTGGCTCGCAAATGCGAGCCTCGCATTTGCAAAGAAACATCGCATTTGCGAGCATGGGCTGCGACTGGGGATTCTCACATTTGCGAGGTTTATGCCGCATTTGCGGAAGTCCAATGTTCGCAATTGCGAGCAAATGGCTCGCATTTGTGAAGGCAGCAGAAATGCGACAGGTTCGCATTTGCAATATCTTTCTCGCATTTGTGACCTGAGCTTCGCATCTGCAGCTGGTAAAACTTGACTTAGACGGGATTTTGCTCATTTTTCAAAACTTTCAAAAACAAGAAACCCTCTAGGCGATTTTTCAAAGACCACTTCTTCTACAAATTATAGGTAAATGATTCTTAACTCGTTTCTTTTAATAGTTCACTTCGTTTTACAAGATTTCAAACTAAAAATCTAGGAATTTCATGGTAAAAATTGAGGGTTTGGGTAGAATTAGAGATTTTTGGAAAATTAAAATTTAGACCTTAATTTGGGGTCGTATTTCGAAACTAGTTACATATTGGGGTCGGGGGTGAGTGGGTGAAGGGTTTTTGTCCAAACCTCGAGTTTTGACCAAGCGGGTCGGGGTTGATTTTTGACTTTTTTGGGGAAAAGTTTGGGAAACCTAAATTATTATATTGAAATTTATCTTTAACAATATTTGATGTTATTACGCTAATTATGGCTAGATACGAGTGGTTCGGAGGTAAAAATTAGAGAAAAGCGGTAATTGAGCAGTGAGTGATCGGTGGATCGAGGTAAGCGTTGTGTCTATGTCACGACCCCAAATCCTAACAGGCCATGATGGCGCCTATCGTGGAACTAGGCTAGCCAACCATCACATTACTACGTTTTTGTTCAATTTTAACAGTTCACAATATAACAATAAGCAAGCAACCATAGCATCAAATAATATAATTAAGTCTTAGCGTCCCCATAATACTCTAAACAAACCTCCCAAGAACTGGAGTCAATAGTCATGAGCATCTAACAATAAATAAATCTAACTCTGCTAAAACTATAGTATATGTCTCTGAATCAAATACTAAAGCTAAATAGGGAAGGGAAATGGAGAAATAGTGGACGCTGGACAGCTACATCGAAATCCCGTGAACTGCTGCTAACGAACAAGGCAACTACTGCTCCAAATCGGTACCTGAATCTGTGCACAGAGGCACATGGAGTCTTTATGAGTACTCCAACTCAGTAGTAATGAAAATAAATCACAGTCTGAGTAATATAAACACACAGTACAGGTACACAATTCCACAAAACCAGTAAAACACCAAGTCACCAGGTAGTATTCATCAAACAATAAGTTCGAAATCAGTTTCCAGAAATCTCTTGAAAAACAAGTGCAATATCAGTATATCTTCATAAAATTCTCAGTAAAACCAGTTTGAAAACGAAGTAAATCATAGTTTGAAAACTCAGTAAAAATTTCATAAACTGCCCCTCGGGCCATAATCATCTCTCGTAACAATTTCTTTCAGTATCAGCCCGTCAGACAACCTCACAATCACTCTGCCCATCATTCAACCTCACAATCACTCTGCCCATCAGGCAACCTCACAATCACTCTGCCCATCAGGCAACCCC
>MDKH01143712.1:0-16756 GCA_005239495.1 Nicotiana undulata
GTGTTAGTGTTTGTATAAATAATTCTTGTATTTGCTTCCATCATCTAGAACTTGCCCGGTTGGACACAGGACTACGGATTGCAGATTCCTACAAGGCGAAATAGAACACTTATTGAAACATGGCTATTTAACAGAATTGTTTAGTGATAAAGGTAAACATGCATATATGAAGAACATGTAGGAGCCCCCAAAGCCTCCTTCTCCAAAGCGAACCGTCAACGTGGTACATGGAGGAGAAGAAGTAAACGGAATAGTTTGCCAATTAGCATCGAAGGTCACAATTACCCACGGAAAGCGGGTTCGAGAAGATCCAGCTGAAGATGAAATAACCTTTGATGATGCATATTTTGGCGGGCTAATGCTTACCCATAATGATGCTCTGGTAATATCCTTACTCATTCATGACATTAACGTTAAAAGAGTGTTGATTGATACAGGTAGTTCAGTCAATATTATCTTGTTAAGAGTCATGGAAGAAATGCTCATGGGAAATCAAGTTATCCCTAAGGCACGAGCCATATCAGGGTTTGATAACTCAACAGTGATAACTAAGGGAGAGATCGAACTAAACGCTTACGCCGAGGGAGTAACTAAGAGCATCAAATTCCAATTCATTGATACTGACATGGCTTATAACGTAATTATGGGAAGGCCTTGGATCCATGACATGAAAGCAGTTCCATCCACTATTCACCAGGTAATAAAATTTCCCTTAGAATGGGGAATCAGACAAATTAGGGGGATCAAAAGGCCTCCAGAAATATAAATTCTGTAGCACTTTATAACAAAAAAGAGAAGGAAGAATCGGAAGATAGAGGAATCTTCCAAACAGATGTCATTGGTCAAAAAGGTACGGGAAAAGTTACTGACCAAATAGGTACGCAAGAAGTGAATGTTCAAACATATACGGGAATAGATACCCACGAGAAGGTGACCACGGGAGATGCGTTGGACCACATAGATGTGGACTCTAGACCGGACGTCATTCATGAACCAGAAGAAGATGAACACATCAAAACAACTACGGAAGAGCTCAAATTTGTTCCATTGTTTGAGCAAAAACCTAAACAGAAGGTGTATATAGGCACGAGGCTGAGCCCCGATCGAAAAGGTACGTTAATTGATTATTTAAAGGCTAACGCAGATTGCTTTGCGTGGTCCCACTCAAATATGACAGGTATTCCACCAGAAGTGATGACTCATAAACTGAATGAAGATCCATCCTTCGTACCTGTTAAGCAAAAAAAAGAAAGCAAGGACCATTCAAGAACCAAGTGATTGACGAAGAGATACAAAAACTCTTGAAAATTGGTTTGATACGATAGGTAACGTACCCTAATTGGTTAGCTAATACTGTGGTAGTACCTAAAAAGAATGGCAAATGGAGGGTATGCGTAGATTATACATATTTTAATAAATCATGCCCCAAAGATTCATTCCCATTACCACATATAGATCAAATGATTGATGCCACCGCAGGTCATGAATTATTAAGCTTTCTAGATGCATATTCTGGTTATAATCAGATTAAAATGGATCCCTTAGACGAGGAAAAACCCTCCTTCATTACAAATAGGGGGACTTATTGTTATAAAGTCATGCCTTTTGGCTTGAAAAACGCTAGAGCCACCTATCAAAGGCTGGTAACCAAGATGTTCCAAGAACATCTAGGAAAAATGATGGAAGTCTACATTGATGATATGCTGGTAAAATCAACACGGGCGGAAGACCATTTCCAACACCTTTCTATTACTTTTGATATTTTATGCAGGTACAATATGAAGCTAAATCCGGAAAAATACGCTTTTGGTGTACAATCAGGTAAATTTTTGGGTTTCCTTGTATCAAATAGGGGAATAGAGGTAAATCCCGCTCAAATTAAAGCTACAGAAGAAATACATGATATACTAACAAATAAAAAGGAAGTTCAAAGACTGACAGGGAGAATAGCAGCTTTGGGAAGATTTATTTCCAAGTCTTCCGAAAAAAGTTTTAAATTCTTTTCAGTCCTCAAAAAGCAGAATCAGTTCGAATGGACTGAAGAATGTCAGCAGGCCCTCAAGAATTTGAAGTCTTATCTATCAAAACCTCCACTGCTGTCAACGCCAAAAGAAGGGGAAAGATTGTACATCTACCTATCTATCTCAGAAATTGTTGTAAGTGCAGTATTGGTAAGAGAAGATAAAGGTAAACAATCACCTATTTATTACGTAAGTAAAACTTTACTAGATGCTGAAACCAGATATCCACATCTAGAAAAGTTAGCCTTAGCTTTAATAATGGCATCTAGAAAATTACGACACTATTTTCAATGTCATCCAATCACTGTCGTGACTTCATATCCTTTAAGAAATATATTGCATAAGCAAGAACTGTCAGGAAGATTAGACAAGTGGGCCATAGAATTAATTGAGCATGAAATAATATATCAGCCTAGAACTGCAATTAAGTCACAAATATTAGCTGATTTTGTTGCTGACTTTAGTAGTAACATTGCCCCTGAAGTGGAAAAGGAGTTACAACTATTTAACGGTGTTAATCCGGGTCTATGGACCCCATTTACTGATGGCTCTTCCAATATAAAAGGTGTCGGCTTAGGCATAGTCTTAATATCACCCACGGGTGAGAAGACACGACAAGCTATTAAATGTTATCCTATAACTAACAATAAAGCAGAGTACGAAGTTGTCATTGCAGGCCTCGAACTAGCACGAGAACTCTCAATCGAGCAAATCGTAATCAACAGCGACTCCCAACTAGTAGTAAATCAAATGCAGGGGACTTACATCGCTCGAGAGACTCGGATGCAACAATATCTGGAAAAGGCACAAGAACTCGTAAGATAATTCAAAACATGGAAGGTAATACAAATACCTAGAGAAGAAAATGCATAGGCAGATACATTAGCAAACCTCGCAGCAGTTACAGAAGTAACAAACAAAGACAATGCAATTGTCGTTCATCTATTCCATTCAGCAATCGACCAGGACAGAAATGAGGTAACTTTCAACAATTTAACCTGGGAGTGGAGAAATGAAATTCTTAATTTTTTGAAGAATGGCACCGTACCCGAAGACAAAAAAACAACTCAAGCACTTCGCCGCAAAGCTGCACGGTACTGCCTCATTCGCAACTCATTATATCGCAAGATGTTCGAAGGACCCCTAGCTAAATGCCTCGGACCTAATCAAACGGAGTTCGTGATGAAAGAAGTCCATGAAGGACACTGTGGAAATCATTCAGGAGTGAGATCCTTGGTAAAAACCCTAATCAGAGCCGGGTATTATTGGCCTAAGATGGAAGAGGATGCCGAAAACTTTGTATCCAAATGCGACAGGTGCAAAGGTTCGCCAATAACATGCATTGACAGGCAGAATTATTGCATCCAATCATATCTCCATGGCCCTTCATGAAATGAGGGATGGACATAGTGGGACCTCTTTCCCCAGCTAAAGGACAGGTACAGTTTCTACTCGTACTTACTGACTATTTCACAAAACGGGTAGAGGCAGAAGCGTTCAAACAAGTACGGGAAAATGAAGTTAAAATCTTCTTATGGCGAAACATAATATGCCGCTTTGGGATACCAAAGGAGATCGTGTGTGATAATGGCCCACAATTCATAGGCTCTCAAATCACAGAATTCTTTGAAAGCTGGCAAATCAAACGGATCACTTCAACGATGTACCATCCCGTGGCTAATGGTCAAGTTGAGTCAACAAATAAAATCATCATCAACAATATAAAGAAGCGGCTAGATAAAGCCAAAGGAAATTGGCCTGATGAATTACCAGCGGTATTATGGGCATACAGAACAACATCAAAAACAGCCACGGGAGAAACTCTATTCGCACTTGTCTATGGCTCAGAAGCCTTAATACCCGTGGAGATTGGCGCACCAAGCATAAGGGTTATAATAGCCACGGAGAAGGCAAACAACGATGAGTTAAGGACTAATCGGACCAGCTCGAACCACGAAGGGAAGCAACATTAATACGGATGGAAGTTCAAAAACAAATCATAGAGCGTTACTACAACCAAAAATCTCATCTCAGAGACTTCAAGATTTGGGACTTCGTCCTCAAAAAAGTCTTTCAATCAACAAAAGAAGCAGGCGCAGGAAAGCTAAGTCCAAATTGGGAAGGACCCTACGAAGTCTGAGGCATAGCTAGGAAGGGTGCCTACGAACTGGAAGCCATGGACGGAAGAATCTTACCAACAAGATGGAACGCCATCCACTTGAAGAAGTACTACTTCTAAGGAAAAGAAGTATCCCCAATCAGGTATCTCACGTTCGATTTTATTTTGAACATTTAAAATTTTACTAGCTTTTTTAGATGATAGGCATAAAGCTAACCCATCACCAGATGATGATATTAGACCTGCAAAGACGCGAGGAAATAACACAATTCCCGGTCTTGGGTTACACTTTCTGATAGACATTTTAAAGGGTTAAGCAGTCATCATCTAAAAAATTATATACCTTCGAGTCCCGCAATTATTTCCTTTTCAGGAAAAGGACCACAAGGAAGGAATAGTCAAGTGCTCGAGATTTCATTCTTCAAAGCTCAAACACTTGGGGGACTATACAGTATGGAAGGCTAAGACGAAGCAAAGAAGACTATCAGAGAGTCAAAGCTCGAGCCTGAAGATCCATCTACCCAACAAATCAAGTGATACGAGCAAAATCGAAAGAGCTGGAGACTCAAATTCAAAGCCTAAATCAAAAAACCTTCGAACATGTTCGGGTTAAAAGGAAAAATATTAGCTACGAGGAAGAAATGCACATCTTTGTACTTATTCAAAACTGTTGTAACAAAAACAGTTAGGGGTAAAAGATCATCATCATTGTACTCATTCAAAAACTGTTGTGATTAAAAACAGTTACGAAATCTTTGTACTCATATAGAAAATTGTTATCGAATAAAATAGTTACGGATGAAAGATCAAAACCCTTGTATTTACTCAGAAAACTGCTATCAAATAAAACAGCTACGGAAAGCATTTCCCTTGTACTTATTAAAAACTGTTGTCAACAAAAACAGTTACGGGTAAAAGCCCCAATCATTATAAAAACCGTTACTAATGATAAACAGTTGTTTCCTTTTATTAATTCAAAAAAAAACTGTTACCTATGAAAAACAGTTATGAGATACAAGTGTGTATCAAATCTGTTAAATGAAAACAATTGCAACATGAGTTTTAGACGATAAATCAAATACATGTAAAATGTCATGAAAGTTCAAACGAAAAACTTTCTTCAGAAGCATTCTCAAACATGTGAAAAATTCCTATCACTCTATTGCATTATTACACCATCATGAAGTTGAGACGTCTTCTTCATTAAGTGTCAATAAAAAAGAAAGGGCCCTCTTTCACAAACAAAGCCTATTACAAATAAGGCTCACATTTTATACAACACCATGCATACTATGAAAAGGTACGAGTGATTTCAGCATCTTCATGCAAAAATTCAGAGGTAAAACAAAAACCTCAAAAATCAAAACATGCAAATGACTAAAGAGTGAAACAAAAGCTCAAAACAAAAAGTCACACTTTGCATATATTCAAAAAAGAGCGGCTAAGTAAGAACTAAGTACTAACTAGTACTTAGCCGCATATAGTTTATACATTAAAATGCCCCTAAGTTGTCAGTTGGGGACTTTAGAAAGATTTAAATTTACCTCCGATGGAGCTGGGGGTAACCACCAATCAAATAAAAAAAAGGGTGAATCAACACTTTAATCTTCTTGAGCAGGAGGATTGACTTCTTCACCGGCAGGAGGAATGGGAGCAACTTGGGATGAAGAGGCACGAGCAGCAGGAGTCTCACCATCAGGTGAAGAGAGGTTATGACCTTATTGAGCCTTCTCCATGGCTTCCTTAGTTTTAGCTATTTCAGCACTAAGGTCGAAACCCTCTTGACTCATTTTTGTCAATGTGTCAAGGCGAGAATTCATATACGCCCAACTCACAACGACAGCATCCGCCTCTTCAAGATCTTCATAATCCCTTGCGCATACTTGAAGCTCAGCTCTCAGCCTGTCCTTCTCCGCTTCAGCAGCTTCATGGGAAGCCCTCAACGGTACAATCAACTCCTCCAGATTTTGAACTCTGTCTAAAGCATTACGAAGATCCTCCTGAGTACGGGTGAGTGATTGCACGAGCTCGCCTGAATATTCCTCCTTCTGCCCCAGCAAGTCTTTCAAGTTCCTAATCTCCAATGAGACACGGGATAGCTGCTCAGTAAATGAAGATTCCAGAATGCTCTTGTCATTATCAGTCTAATTGGAAGAAGCCTTCTCCACTGCCAATTCTGCTGCCATGAGTCTCATCTGCGGCTTCAAGGTACTCATTTCCTCTTCTAGGGCATCCATGTCAATCCTTAAGTTGTCATACTGTGCCTTCCAATTATGAACATCAGCCCGCAACTCTTTTGTCTTCTGATCCGTATTTGAGATCCTCTTCATGAGCTCCATGCCTATAAGATTAATCTACAAGAAATAAACCAATTACATATGATAAATTTCATATACGAAAATGAAATGGGATAAACTGCACCATACCTTCAAAGAGGTATGCACAACTTCATTGGCCCATGTAAGGGCACTATCGCTAGCTAGCTTGGACTTCTCTGTGGGACCTATCAAGGGCTTAAGCCACACTTCGGGCTCACCCGTTTTCTTGAAAAGACTCCCCTACACCGGAACTTCTATTATTACTTGCCGCATCTACCTGCAGGAAGACCCTACTTCCCGAACGGACGGCACAGAAGCAGGCAGAGGTAAAGCAGCAACAGGCACGGAGAATTGAGGAACTGGAGAAGCCACGGGCAAAGCAGCAGGCACAAAGGATTGAAGAATTGAGGAAGCCACGAGCAAAGCAACAGCAGAAGAAGTAATAGCCAAAGGAGCGGAGGAGATACTAGGAGCAGATGAAACAACTTCTCCTAAAGAAGCGGGAAAGAAAGCCAAGGGTACTTCATCAGAGGCAAGACCAAAGCCTTCATGGAACAAGTAATCTACAGATTCATGAACGGGAGAAGGTGAAGCATCTTCAGAGGTAGAGGGTCTGACTTCAGACACGAAAAGCAAAGTCAAGGGTGTAGACTCATTGTCTGAAATCACCCGCCTTCTCTATGACCTGTGCACCAAAGCACCTTACTCTTCTTCTTCTTCTTCTACAGATCGAGACTCACCAACCTTCCTCTTCGAGGAAGACGAAACAACAATAATCTCTTGGGCCTGGGCCAGAGACATCTTCGGAATAGACGTAGCAGACACCCCACGAGCAGAAAATCCTATCAAAAAGGAAAAGGTTAAGCAAAAAAAGGAAAAAGGCTCGAGTAAGGAAAGAAGAAAAAACAAAAGCTTCACTTACCGTGGGTCTTCACTTGCCAACCGTACTTCCCAGCTAAGTACTTCCAAGATCTTTCATCCAAAGGACCAACGGACACAACTTTTCTACCCAATCACGGATACCGAAGACATTCTCAACAGTACCCATAATTGCTGAGAGAAGAAGAAACAGATACGGTGTTAGTAAAGCATCTCGAGTCAGAAAGAAGGAAAATAAATAGATGTGAGCTAAAATGTACTCACGTGCACGATTCCACTTCTCAGAGAAGGGAAGATTTTCTTCACCCACTAAACCAGCAGTGGGCACAGCGACGTACCGGAGGTACCAACCTCTGTCCTTGTGATCTCCAGGGGTTACCAACACTCTTTTACTCCTGGAAACCAGAGTAAAAACCCCTTGACGAAATAAAGTAGGAGAGTAGAGATGAATAAGATGGTTAAAAGTAAAAGGAACCGAGGCTAAAGAAGCTAAACTCATAAGACACGCGACAACTCTCCACACAAGCGGACCAACTTGCCCTAAGTAAATATTGAAGAAACGGCAGAATTCAATTATGACTGGATCAATGGGAGGTCTAAACCCTAGAGTAAAAGGGTAGGTATAAACAAAAGAATATTCCATCTTGTAAGACGTTATTCTTTTATTACTATTCAGAATATAGACAGCAAAATCAGACCTCCAAAAACACTCCCTACGAACAAGGGAAATCTGACCTTCAGTAATAAGGGTTGGATACCTCTCAACGCTATCAAGGGAAGAAGACTGATCTACGAGAACTTGATTGTCCCTAGTAAAGATAAACTTATCGGGAATAATTTCATTAACTCTAGGTTCACGAAGGTGTTAATCTCTACCTCTAGACAAAGACCGGGAAGCCCTAGCCCTTGGAGAAACTAGAGACCTAGCAGAAGGAGGGAAGACTATCTGAGAAGAAGAAGAGCCTCTCGAAGGAGTGGATCCTAGACTCCTTAGTCTACCACCCCTCCGACTCCTAGTTGGAGCAGAAGATGGTGTTAAATTCTCAACATCTATTACTCTTTTAGGTTGATTTGAAGAAGACATGTTTACAAAGGCAGGAAAAAATTCTTTACAAGTAAAAGAGACAAGTTAGAAAGTGTTTCGTGGAAGCAAAGAAAAGAAGAAAGGTATTTATACTTGAGAACAACCGTCAAACATGGGAAAAAATAATGATGAAAAGTCATAATTGAAAGTGTAACTTCGGGACTGACGCGGCCGCAAAAACCTTTAAAGGCGCCGAGTAACTGCAGAACCAATCCAGAAAGGACACTTGGTTTGAGCATTAAATGGAAGTGACAAACGATGCCTATGTTCAGAGAAGGATACAATATTTCGAGGTAAAGCGGCGGCAAAATATTCCCGCCATAAATGCATATCCACTTACCAAATATTAATTGATAAATAAATGGTAAGTGGGGGGACTATCTGTATTGGTAAAAAAGAGTCTCACACGTAAGCTGATTCTAGACAACTCAGCCAGCTACGTGGACCAAGGAAACGCGATAGCTGGATATGATTCTATAAAGAGGACGGATCAATAAACCTTCGAGTTCATCAGCCATGGGAAATTCAACCTGATTAAGACGGGGAAGAAACACGGTCAGAGTGAATCCGTACAAAGCTACGGGCAGATTCAAGGATCCTCAATTAATGATCCATATGTTATGTGACATTCATGCAACAGTTACGGTTACCCTTTGTAACGCCTCATTAATGTAATAATTAGTCATTAATTGGCGATTATTGCAAGAATCAGACGTTATATTAAGAAACTCCCTATATGAAGGAAGGGAATATAACTTGTAAAGAGGATCTAGACTGCGAATACAACACACTTTACTTTTCGGCGTATCATACTATTGTCTTTTACTTATACTTCTTTATTTAATATTATTTCCTTGATTATCAGTAACCGCGTTCATCCTAAAAACAGCTTTGGTCAAAGGATCTAATTCTTTGGTTAAACATCATCCAGTTACGTGAACCAAGGAAAACATGACAACTGGACATGACTCTATAAGGAGGTGCGAGGCAAAGAGGCACGACACTATATACCCACGAGATAATCAGCTAGGGGAAACTCAACCTTATTGAGTCAAGGAAGAGACACAGTCAGAATGAATCCGGACAGAGCTACGGGCAGATCCAAAGATCTTCAATTTCTGATCCACACGTTACACAACCTTCACGCGAATGTTACGGTTATTTTTTGTACCGTTAAATTAATGTAATAATTCGTCATTAAGTGTTATCATTGCAAGAGGTAGACGTTATATTGAAGAATTCCCTATATAAGGTAATAGAAGTTAACTTGTAAGGGACATGCGAACTACGAACAGAATACACTTTACTTTTCTGTACATCTTATTACTTATTTACTTACTTATTCGTAATTATCATTATTTCTTGATTATCAGAAACCCGTGTTCATCCTAAAAATAGCTTTAGTCAAGGGATATAATTCTTTGGTTAAACAAATTGGTTCCATTACCAGGGAATCTGATAATCTTTGTTTACTTTTCAAACGATATCCTCTGAACTATGTCGAACTCCAACGATAATAACCAGCAAAGAGATGGGACTCCATCACCCCCTGGATCCCCAGGAGGTTCAAGGGAAAAATCCCAAGAAATATCTAACAACAACAACAACAACGTTAATGATAATGATCAAACAGTAGAACAAGATCAAGTAAAGCAAATGATTGCAGAGTATGTGAGCCAAGCTCTGCAAGAATTTGCAAGGGGATTACCAGTGGCATCACCTACGTCACTGACACCACCTCCCAATAATACCATTACCGTGGAAAATCCCCAATCTGGGTTGGTAAACTCAGCAAGGGAAGACACTCTTAATGAATCGCGGAAGCGAGACCGGGTATGACTAATAACTCTGAATTACAAAATTTATTACTAACCTTGCAGAAACAGGTGAAGGAACAAAATGATTGGATCAAGCGAATTCCTGGAGTACCGCCTGTTATCAAAGGCATTGATGTTGATAGATATTCTCAACAACCTTGGAAACCAAGCGCAACACCCTTGCCTATACCCAAGAAGTTCAAAATGCCTGATGCTCCCAAGTATGACGGGACAACTGACCCACATGACCATGTGACTGCTTTTACTACTGGAGTAAAAGGCAATGACTTAACAAAACAAGAGATTGAGTTAGTCCTAGTCAAAACATTTGGAGAAACACTTACCAAAGGAGCATTAACCTGGTATTCTCTTCTCCCTAAAAACTCTATTGATTCTTTTGCTGAGCTTGCAGATTCTTTATAAAAGCACACACTGGTGCACAAAAAGTCGAGAAAAGGATGGAAGACATATTCAAAATAAAACAAGGAGACACGGAACTACTCTGTGAATTTGTAGACAGGTTCCAGCGAGAAAGAATGTTACTACCACGGGTGCCTGATAATTGGGCAGCCATGGCATTCGCGAGCAATCTAAATGACAAAAGCTCAGAAGCCACGAGAAGACTCAAGGAAAGCTTGGGGGAATTCCCAACTATGACATGGAATGATGTTTATAACAGGTACAGTACTAAACTTCGGATAGAGGAAGATACCATTGCTCGTTCGAAAGATGAAGATCATACCAGATCCAGACGCTTTGAATCGGATAGGAGATCAGGTAAAAATAGGTACGATCCTTATATGGGACCCTCGGGACGTGAAACTCGTCCCAAGTTTGAAAACACTAGGTCAGAATATAGACCACCCAGTAGAGATACGGGCTCATCTTCATCTAGATCCAAAAATGATCGAGATGAACGACCTAGGGGTAATGCATGAATTGGGGATCACACCTTCAATGTAAGTACCCCCGAACTAGTTTCAATATTAAGAAATATGGGAGATAAGGTTAGATGGCCCAAAGAAATGCGGTCAAACCCAAGTAAAAGGAACCCAGATTTCTGGTGTGAATTTCATAGCGATCATGGACACAGGACTGCAGATTGCAGATTTTTACAAGGTGAAATAGAGCAATTATTGAAACACGGCTACTTAACAAAATTATTTAGTGATAAAGGTAAGCAGACATACATGAAGAACATGCAGGAACCCTCGAAACCACCGTCTCCAAAAAGAACTGTCAATGTGATACACGGAGGAGAAGAAGTAAGCAGAGTGGTCTGCAAAATAGCCACGAAGTTCACAATTACACACGGAAAGCGAGTTCGAGAAAACCCGGACGCAGACAATATAACCTTTGATGATGCAGATTTCGGCGGACTAATGCTCCCCCACAATGATGTTCTGGTAATATATTTACTCATTCATGACACTAACGTTAAAAGAGTGTTGATTGATCCAGGTAATTCAGTCAACATCATTTTGCTAAGAGTCGTGGAAGAAATGCTCTTGGGAAATCAGGTGATCCCAAAGGTGTGAGCCATATCAGGGTTCGATAACTCTACGATTATAACCAAAAGAGAAATTGAACTTAGCACTTATGCAGAGGGAGTAATAAAAAATACCAGATTCCAAGTCATCGATACTGACATGGCTTATAACGTAATCATGGGAAGGCCATGGATCCACGACATGAAAGTAGTACCATCTACATTACATCAGGTAACTAAATTCCCTTCTGAATGGGGAATCCAACAGATTAGGGGTGATCAACAAACCTCTAGGAGTATAAATTATGCGGTACATTATAACAAAAAAGTAGAGACGGAAGAATCAAAAGGTAGGGAAATCTCCCGGGCAGAAGTAGCCGACCAAACAGATACGGAAGCAATTATTACCCAAACAAGTACGTAAGAAGCTATTGTTCGAACAAGCACGGAAGAAGATAGTCACATGATGGTAAACCAAGTTACCACGGAAGATGAATCAAATCACATGGATGTAGATTCCATACCGGATATCATTCAAGAACCAGAAGAAGATGAGCACATCAAAACAACAACGGAAGAGCTAGAAGCTATTCCATTGTTTGAACAAAAACCTGAACAGAAAGTGCATATAGGCACGAGGCTGAGCCCCAGTCGAAGAGGTAAGTTAATTAATTATTTAAAGGCTAACGCAGATTGCTTTGCGTGGTCCCATTCAGATATGACAGGTATCCCACCAGAAGTGATGACTCATAAACTAAATTAAGATCCATCCTTCGTACCTGTTAAGCAGAAGAAAAGAAAGCAAGGACCGTTCAAGAACCAAGTGATTGATGAAGAGGTACAAAAACTCTTTAAAATTGGTTCAATACGTGAGGTAACGTACCCTAACTGGTTAGCTAATATTGTGGTTGTACCTAAAAAAGAATGGTAAATGGAGAGTATGCGTAGATTATACTGATTTAAATAAAGCATGCCCCAAGGATTCATTCCCACTACCACATATAGATCAAATGATTGATGCCACTGCAGGTCATGAATTGTTAAGCTTTCTAGCTGCATATTCCGGTTACGATCAGATTAAAATGGACCCCTCAGACGAGGAGAAAACTTCCTTTATTACGAATAGGGGACTTACTGTTACAAAGCCATGCCATTTGGCTTGAAAAATGTCGGAGCCACGTACCAGAGGTTAGTAACCAAGATGTTCCAAGAACATCTGGGGAAGACGATGGAAGTTTACATCGATGACATGCTGGTAAAATCAACACATGCGGAAGACCATTTACAGCACCTCACTATTACCTTTGAAATTTTACGCGGGTATAATATGAAATTGAATCCAGAAAAATGCGCTTTTGGGGTGGAGTCAGGTACATTTTTGGGTTTCCTTGTATCAAATAGAGGAATAGAGGTAAATCCTTCTCAAATTAAAGCTATAGAAGAAATACCTGATATACTTACGAACAAAAAAGAAGTTCAAAGACTAACCGGAAGAATTGCAGCCTTAGGAAGATTTATTTCCAAGTCTTCCGAAAAATGTTTTAATTTCTTTTCAGTTCTCAAAAAGCAAAATCAATTCGGATGGGCTGAAGAATGTCAACGAGATCTCAAAGATCTAAAGGCTTATCTATCAAAACACCCATTGCTATCAAAGCCAAAGGAGGGGGAGAAGTTGTACGTCTACCTGGCCGTCGCAGAAATTTTTGTAAGTGCAGTATTGGTAAGGGAAGATAAAGGTAAACAATCTCCTATTTATTATGTGTAAGCAAGACATTACTAGATGCTGAAACTAGATACCCACATATGAAAAAATTAGCCTTAGCGCTAGTCACGACGTCTAGAAAATTGAGGTCATATTTTCAATGTCATCCAATCACTATTGTGACCTCTTATCCATTAAGAAATATATTGCATAAAAAAGAACTATCAGGAAGGTTAGCTAAGTGGGCCATAGAATTGAGCGAGCATGACATAATATATCAGCCTAGGACTGCGATAAAGTCTCAATTTTAGCTGATTTTAATAATAGCATTGTCCCTGAAGTGGAAAAGAGTTACAACTCTTAAACGGTCCTAATCCGGGTCTATGGACCCTGTTTACCGATGGTTCTTCCAATATAAAAGGTGCCAGCTTAGGCATAGTCTTAATATCACCCACGGGTGAAAAGACACGACAAGCTATCAAATGTTATCATATAACTAACAATGAAGCAGAGTATGAAGTTATCATTGCAGGGCTAGAACTGGCACGATAACTCTCAATTGAGCAAATCGTAATTAAGAGCGACTCCCAACTGGTGGTAAATCAGATGCAGGGGACTTATATCGCTCGGAGACTCGGATGCAACAGTATCTAGAAAAGGCACGCGATCTCGTGAGGCAATTCAAAACATGGAAGGTTCTACAAATACCTAAAGAGGAAAATGCGGAAGCAGCGCATTGGCTAACCTCGCAGCAGTCACGGAAGTTACAAGAAAAATGCAATTGTCGTCCATCTATTTCATTCAGCAATAGACCAGGACAAAAATGAGGTAACTTTCAATAAATTAACCTGGGATTGGAGAAACGACATTTTAAATTTTTTGCAGAATGGCACCGTACCTGATGACAAAAAAGCAGCTCAAGCACTTCGCCAAAAAGATGCTCGGTACTGCCTCATTCGCAACGTATTATATCGCAAGATGTTCGGAGGTCCCCTAGCTAAATGCCTCGGACCTAATCAAACGAAGTTCGTGATGAGAGATGTCCACGAAAGACACTGCGGAAATCACGCAGAGGCGAGATCCTTGGTCAAAACCCTTATCAGAGCTAGGTAATATTGGCCTAAGATGAAAAAAGAGGCTGAAAGCTTCGTATCCAAATGTGATAAATGTAAACGGTTTGCCAATAACATGCATCGACCAGCGAAACTGTTACACCCAATAATATCACTGTGGCCATTCATGAAGTGGGGCATGGATATCGTAGGACCCATCCCCACAGCTAAAGTAAAGGTACGGTTCTTACTCGTGCTAACCGACTATATTACAAAATAGGTAGAGGCGGAAGCTTTCAAACAGGTGCGAGAAAAGGAAGTTAAAAGCTTCTTATGGCGAAACATAATATGCCGTTTTGGAATACCTAAGGAGATCGTGTGTGATAATGGCCCGCAATTCATAGGCACGCAAATCACAGAATTCTTCGAAAGCTGGAAAATCAAACGGATTACTTCAATGCCATATCGCCCCGTGGCTAATGGTCAAGCTGAATCAACAAATAAAGTCATCATCATAACCTAAAAAAACGTCTAAAGAAAGCCAAGGGAAATTGGCCTCTTGAGTTACCAGCGGTACTATGGGCCTACAGAATAACTTCAAAAACAGCCACGGGAGAGACTCCGTTTGCACTTGTCTATGGCTTAGAAGCCTTAATACCTGTGTAGATTGGCGAACCAAGCATAAGGTTTACAACATCCACGGAGGATGCAAACAACGATGAATTGAGGACCAATCTGGACCTGCTCGAACAAAGAAGAAAAGCAGCACTAATACGGATGGCAGCTCAAAAACAAATCATAGAGCGTTACTACAACCGTAAAGCTCATCTCAGATACTTCAAGATTGGAGACTTCGTCCTCAAAAAAGTCTTTCAACCAACCAAAGAAGCTGGTACGGGAAAATTAAGTCCAACAAGCTGAAAAGGGAGCCTATGAGTTAGAAGCTATGGATGGCAGGATCTTACCAACAAGCTGGAATGCCATCCATTTGAAGAAGTATTACTTCTAAGGAAAAGGAATACCCCCGGTCAGGTATCACACATTCGATTTCATTTTTTGAACATTAAAAATTTTACTAACCTTTTTAGATGATAGGCATAAAGCTAACCCATCACCAGATGATGATATTAGACCTGCAAAGACGCGAGGAAATAACACAATTCCCGGTCTTGGGTTACACTTTCTGATAGAAATTTTAAAGGGTTAAGCAGTCATCATCTACAAAATTATACACCTTCGAGTCCCGCACGTTTTTCCTTTTCAGGAAAAGGACCACAAAGAAGGAATAGTCAAGTGCTCGAGATTTCATTCTTCAAAGCTCAAACACTTGGGGGACTATACAATATGGAAGGCTAAGATGAAGCAAAGAAGACTATCAGAGAGTCAAAGCTCGAGCCTGAAGATCCATCTACCCAACAAATCAAGTGATACGAGCAAAATCGAAAGAGCTGGAGACTCAAATTCAAAGCCTAAATCAAAAAACCTTCGAACATGTTCGGGTTAAAAGGAAAAATATTACCTACGAGGAAGAAATGCACATCTTTGTACTTATTCAAAAGAAAATTGTTGAAACAAAAACAGTTGTGGATAAAAGATCATCATCTTTGTACTCATTCAAAAAACTGTTGTAACTAAAACCAATTATGAAATCTTTATACTCATATAGAAAACTGTTATCAAATAAAACAGTTACGGATGAAAAAGCATTTCCCTCGTGATTATTGAAAATTGTTGCCAATAAAACAGTTACGGGTAAAAAACCCTACATTTATAAAAAAAACTGTTACGAACGAAAAACAGTTATTCTCTTGTATTAACTCAAAAAAACTGTTACATAATGAAAACTTGTTACGAAATACAAGTGCATATCACACTTGTTCAAAGAAAACAGTTGCAACATGAGTTTCAGACGATAATGAAACATATGTAAAATGTTGTGAAAGTTCAAACAAAAAACTTTCTTCGAAAACATTCTTAAACATGTGAAAAATTCCTATCTCTCTATTGCATTATTACACCATTATGAAGTTGAGACGTCTTCTTCATTAAGTGTCGATAAAAAAGAAAAGGGCCCTCTTTCAAAATCGTACATATTACGAAAGGTGCGAATAATCTAAAGCACTTTAATGCAAAACTTAGAGGTAAAACTAAAACCTCGAAACTAAAGCATGCAAAAAACTTAAAAGAGTGAAACAGAAACTCAAGAGAAGGAAAAAAGTCATACTTGCATATATATATATATATATATATATATATATATATATATATATATATA
>ML262784.1:0-53714 GCA_005239495.1 Nicotiana undulata
AAGCTTTATGTTTTACATGCAATTTAGAACCCTTGCTCGTAATGTATATGTTATTAAAGTTTCTTCCTTGTTGCTGAGACTCACTGAGTACAATGGATGGTACTAACATTCTCTTTTGGGAACCTACGTTGGTCTGCGGTACGACGTAGGAACCGGTTTTGCAGGCAAACAGACTACGGGTTAGGACTTCCATCTCTTCCAGTGTTATCGGTGAGCTCCGCTTTTGTTCGTGGAGTACTCCCTAGAGTTATCTTCATTTACNTACGAATAAAGTTTTGGAGTTGGTTATTTTTTTATATTTAAATTAGTCAAAAGTATTTTGTTATAAGTATTGTCTTATTTCATATAAAGTTGAGATTATAATAGATTAGACAAGTGGAGATGGTTCGCTCGGTCATGTTTAGTGATCGGGTGCCGGTCTCGGCTTGTTTAGAAAATGGGTCGTGACAATAAGCCTTTAGTAAAACCCTCCCTATCAACTACCAAAAAAAAACTTCACTGCAAATAAAAATTAAACGCAACTTTTAGTCATATATATATATATATATATATATGGGATATAATTTTGTATTTTATGATATTGCATTAATTTTAAGAATACTATATATAAAAAGAAATCTATTAACATGCGTTTTGATACTGGTTGCATGAAAAGTTAGGAGATATGTTTATGTTAGGAAACGAATTGACCAATGATTTACCTCAAAGACAAAATGAAACCTTGACGTTTACATAAATGAGAGATAGATGAAAAGACAGAGAAGATCATGGGATGATATGAAGGGTTACGACTGTCGATACATCAACTTTCATATTACTACATTCTGTTAGATCAAAACTAAATAATTGCAGTGCATAGTTACCTTTTAGCCAAATCCATAAACTATAATATCTGCAAGAAGACAAAATAAAGTAAAAGCAGAAAGTAATTAATAGACATTTTATTATCTTTTGCAGACAGTATATGATGAGGTATATAGGGGAAGTGAAATATAAATTACTTTACTTATAATTATAATCGTTGCATAAGCTTTCATTTTTATGGTTGAACTATCACATTCTTCCTCAACGTTTTATTTTTTTTAGAGGCCATAACCTCTAAATAAAGAGGCGTGAGCGTTTGGATGTGGACTTTTTAAAATAAGAGAAATGTAAGAAAATAATTAAAAAGATAGAGAGATAAAAGATAAATAGTATTTTTACATTATGGAATGTGACATATCACCAATACTATTCCCAGTATATCCGGCACTATAAAATATGCAAGGACGTAGAAAAAAGTACTATGTCCATGAGTCAGACATGAGAGAAATAGATTCAACATGTATACTGTACTACTTATTTGATCATCATCTCAAATGCACCATAATTCACTCTAAAAATATCTAAATAAACCATTACCTACAAAACTTAACAAATACACTAAACATGATATAATTAACCAAATAACTTTGGTGAAATAGCAAAGCAGCCTCACAATTTTAAAAAATATTTGAGAGAATAGAAAAGATAAAAGAGGAGGAAAAGATTGGAATTGTATTTCCCTTCTTCACGTTAGGGGTGGGAATATATCGGGTAAAACCGATAACCCGAACCGTTAAATATTTATTGGGTTATTGGGTTAACAAATCGGTAACGAGTATAAAAAAAAATTATTGGGTTAACGGTTCGGGCTCGATTTGGCAATTCTGTTATAGGATAAAACCGATAACCCAATAAAAAAACGTAAGTTCATTACTCCCAACAGAAAATGATAAAATTCGATGTGAAAATATAGCAATCAAAGAAGCCCTCAAGAATGTGATTTGCCCATCATGTGGAGGTCCTCCTGTTACTGAAGATTCATATTTGGATGAGCAAAAGTTGAGAATAGAAAACATGCAATTAAAAGAAGAGGTCCATTAAATCCCCCCCACCCCCTCCCCCCTCCCCCCAATTTAATCTTTTTTAATTTATACCTTCGCTTTTAATTTCTGTTTTCTATATATTTATAACCCTATTATTTGATGTATTCATTCACTTTAGTATTTTTGTTCTATTGGGGACATGCAGCTTGATAAAGTATCCAATATTGCTACTAAATATATAGGGATGCCTATTTCACAACTCCCATAAGTGCAACCTATTCATCTATCTTCACTAGATTTGTCTATGTTTAGTTTTGTTGGCCATGGCCCTAATTCCCTTGATCTTGATCTCGGTCTTCTACCTGGAAGTTCGTCGACTATTCCCAATTTCACCTTCACTTCATTGAATTTATCGGACATGGATAAGTCACTTATGGTTGATATTGCTGGAAATGCTTATAAGTTAAGAACGTAAGTTAACAATGAATATATTGCGAAACTATTTTAGTTCAGTACCTTGCAAAACTGTTTTAGCTCGGTACATTGCAAAAGAGTTTTATAATGTGAAACTATTTTAGTTGTTTTATCTTATCGGTTAAACTGATAACCGAATCGATAATGATCGATAACCGATAACAAATATCTTATCGATTTAGTTATCGATTTATCATATTTGTAAACTTATAACCGATAGACAAAATCGATAATATTCATAACTGAATCGAACCGACCGATATCCATCCCTACTTCACGTAGGAGGAAACTAAATAGTAAATGATAATTGTAGCTATTTTGAAAGGATTTTGAAACGGTGGGTTTCTCTTTCCTTGCTATTTCTATGAAAATGCAATTAAATTTTGTTTTCAAAACTGCCTGACTTTTCATTTCTTAACCGTACAGAGTATTTTCAATGAAGGGGTGTGACTTTTGAGTTTTTAACTATTAAAATAGGAGAAAATCTCAACAAAAAAATGAGGAAAAAGATAAATATAATTCCTAGCATTTGAGATATGCCACATCAACTTTCTCATTGCCACAATTATATATATATATATATATATATATATAGATAGGAATATCTTCATTTACTTCGCTCAAAAAAAATAATCAAAAATGTATTTGACTTCTAATAACAATAACAAACTCAGTGTAATCTCATAAGTCAGATCTGGGAATGATAGTGTGTACGCAAAATTTATCCTACCTTATGAAGGTAGAGAGATTGTTTCCGATAGACCCTCGGCGGCATGGAAAGGAAGAAAAAAACATATATATGATGCAATTCATGCTTAAGAATGCAATTATTATTATCAAAAGGGGGGAAAAAAGGGAAAGAGCATTTTGAGTGAGAAAACTTCTGAATTAGCAGTTTCAGCATCAAACATATAAGCTTCTTGCATTCCATAAAAGTACCTTCTAAATAGAGAATATCAATCAGCTTTTGACATTTTAAAATATTCTCTACTATGGATGTATCCAACTGACAGAACCAAGAAACAAATGAGCCAGATTCAGAGAAAAATGAAAGCTTTAAGCAAAAACTTTCTTCATTAGCAGTTACAAATGGATAATTACATGAAAAATCCAATAAATTGAACAAAAAAAAAGCCTAGGCTAGACACTGCTTCACAATCTCTGGAATCCTGGATCCTCCTACTTTTCGTTTTGTTTTTGTTTTTCCCCTCGAGAAAAAGAAAAACCAGGGAAACAGAAGGAATTTTGGGATCTAACAACTGTGTTACTGAGGCTGCATCATTCAAAATATTTCATTTTTACAAAAAGACTAGCTAGGTACCTTCTGTCCATGTACTTCATACCTCAAACCTTTTTAAGCCTACTGCAACTGGCATGCTCAAGAATCCGAAAAATAGGCTTAAGAACCATTGGATGAACGAGAGAGGTGTTGTGTTTGCAAATGTCCCCAGATATTCTACAATTATGATTTGGAACACAAGAGTTATGCTCAGAACTGCAACAAATACATAATTATCAAGCATCCCTTCCCAAACTTCAACTTTCTCCATTTCTCGGGAGTTCACTTCATTGAAGAGCTGCAAAATAACAACAAACAGAATGTAAACCGCTAAAACTTCTCCGTTTTACACCATTATCTAACGTACTGCAGAAAATTACTGCAAAGGTCATTCAGTTTTTACCTGGCAGAAAACAAATGTGTTGAAGATAATTGTATTGAGGGTTAGTTGAGCGTCGGGGCCACTTAGACGAAATAATCCCATTCCGTTTGACTGAAGAAACCATATTACTAGGAACTGATATAAGGATTGTCCCAAGATATTCCTCCACATGACGTTACTAATAAAATTTCCTGACCTCCCTACTGGGGCTCTTTTCATTAGTTCATCATGCGGAGGTTCTGTTGCTAGGGCTAGTGCTCCCAATGTATCCATAATCATGTTAACCCACAGAAGTTGAACCGCAGTAAGTGGAGCGGTCCCTGAATCATAGTTTGAGCAAAAACATGATAATTAAGAATAATATTCAGCAAAAATGACTGGAAATCAATATCCGCTTTAAAGAAAAAAAGTACAAGGAGAGGAAGGTTCCTGACCTGTAAAACAGGCTGACAAGAAGTTGACAACCAGTGCAACAATATTAACAGTCAGCTGAAATTGAACGAACTTTTGAATGTTTATGTAGACTGAGCGTCCCCATTTGGCTACTGTCACAATTGTGGAGAAATTGTCGTCCAGTATGATGACATCTGCACTCTCTTTGGCAACCTGAAACCAGAGGCAGAGGAAGTAAGTCAAAATACAACTAACAACTAACCAGTTATTGTGGTTTACCTTATGCAGTATAGTACATATAGACGCTCGCCACCAGATAGACACAATACTTGTTATTTCCATCTTATGTTACATCAAGTTGTTTCGATCAGCTAAGAATAGTCAAACAAACTCCTTAAACTCTTTGCTCGGCTATGTTGCTCGGACTCTCCGAAAATATTGCCGGGTGCATGCCGGATACCCCAAAGTAGTGTATTTTTGGAGGATCCGACACGGGTGCGGCAACATTTTGGAGAGTCCGCGCAACATAGTTGCTCGGTACAACTTAGGCTTTATTCTATTAGAGTAGCAAACAGCATATATTTAGATCAGTTATCTCAACTTCAACCTTAGAATGAGTATGTGTCAACCAAATAAGAGGCAAACTTAGAAGAGTATTGGAGAAAATTGCACAAAAACTTAGAGATTTCTATTGTATTTATCATCCTCCAATTAACTGTGCCTGTAACCGTGTCATCCAATGAGAATTTGATACTTAAGCAAGATTGCTAACACTCGACTATTCAAATAACTCGGATTAGAATGAACTAAGGAGAGATTATATATTCACCTCAGTTCCAGCAATGCCCATAGCAAGCCCAATATCTGCTTCATGAAGTGCAGGAGCATCATTGGTTCCATCACCAGTTACTGCTACCACTTCATTAAATGTGGTCCGCAATTGCTTCACCAAAGTGTGCTTGTCTAGTGGTGAAGATCTAGCCATTACCTGAAGTAAAGAGGATGTAGTCAATAAATCAGAAATTATAAACAATGAGCAGGAAACTTGTGGAAGAATAATCTGTAACAATCTCTTCATTCTCAACTGTAAACAGAACTATTGAAGTACCTGAATTTTGGGAATCAGCTTTAGCATTTCCTCCTGATTCTTCTCCCGGAAAACTGGACCTTCAATGGCAATACCATCATCGGTCAATATACCACATTCCCTAGCTATGGCTGTTGCAGTATTGATGTTATCTCCAGTAACCATTCGAACAGTAACACCAGCTGAAAGACAAAGTGCAACAGACTCCCTGACTCCAGGACGAACAGGATCCTTTATACCTACAATACCTATACAAGTATATCCAGAAACTGGAATATCAGCATTAGGGGAGAATCCTTTATCCAGCTCCATATAGGCAAGACACAAAGTGCGAAGAGCTTCACTAGCAAACTCATCAATTGTGGTCTTCAGATGGTTAGTTGATGTTTCATCCAAGGGAACAACTTCCCCTTTTGAATTAATTACCTTATCACAGGCAGCTAATATTATTTCCGAAGCACCTTTAGTATGAGCCCTTAAACCTCCTTCAGGAAGCTCCAGCACCACACCCATGCGCTTCTTAGTGGAGTTAAATGGCTCAACTTTTATAAGTTTACCTACTTGCCTTTCTGACTTAAAATCTCCACCAAGTGCTAAACCGAACTGCAAAATAGCAGTCTCGGTTGGTGTTCCCAATATATCAGGTTTTCCGTGCTTGGTAGCTACAACTTCACCTCCAGTATTGTTAAAAATTGACTGCAGCAAAGTTTTGAGTGCAGAATCAGGGATTTCAGAACAAAGGGCGGATGCATCGCTTGGTTTAGTCACATCCTTGATATTCATACAGAAGCAAGTTTTCACTACAGTCATGCGGTTGGTTGTTAGTGTTCCTGTTTTGTCACTACAAATAGTTGTAGCAGAGCCCATTGTCTCACAAGCTGCTAAATGTCGTACAAGTGCCTTATCATTCATCATCTTTTTCATGGCAAACGCTAGACTTAATGTCACAGCCAAGGGAAGTCCCTCAGGAACTGCAACCACAACAATTGTAACTGCAATTGCAAAGTATTCCAATAATTCCCTAGCTTCTCCTGCAGCCCAGCTCCAGTGAGATCCCTCTGTCAGTTTACGGCTATACATTTTCTGCACAAGTACTGCAAAAGTCACAATAGCAAAGAAAAGGCCTATTTTCCCAATGATTGTTGCCACTCCATTCAGTTTGACCTGTAATGGAGTTTCATCATCTCCGCCTTCACTGAGAGTTGCTATCAGTTTTCCCCACTGAGTCCTCATCCCAACTGTTGTTACCAACATCTTACAAGATCCATCTTGGACCTTTGTTCCAGAAAGAAGAAAGGGAGTCTGAGCACTGACCATCACTGGCTCACTTTCTCCGGTCAAACTGGACTCATCAATTAAAACAGAAAATCCTGATAGAAAGAGTCCATCTGCAGGGACTTGATCTCCTATCGCGAGATGAACTACATCACCTGGAACTAGATCATATATAGACATCTTTTGTCTGTACCCATTCCTAGTTACTTGAATGGATATTTTCTTTTTCTCTTTGTCCAAGTCTCTGAACTGCAATGATTGACGAAAATCACTTGTTGCAGTAACAAAGACAACCAACAAAATGCTAGCTACTATACCAAGACCGTCATGAGCGCCAACTGGCCATCCCTCCATTGCAATGCCAACAAGTAGAGAAACAAATGCACACGCGCCAAGGATCATGAGGGTCATGTCTTGTAAGGCTTCCCAAACAAACAACCAAAAGCTCCGAGCTTCACTTTCTTGGAATTTGTTAATTCCAAAAATCTCTTGTCTGCGGGTAAGAGAACTATAGTCACGTGTAGATAGCCCATCGGTACTTGATGTAGCAAGTTTATTTGCAATACCATCTACTCCACCATGAAGTTTCACCTTTTTCAGATCATGGCCTTCAACTATGGATCCTAGCTCATCCGCGTCAATTTGAAAACCAGCATCTTTAACTTCATCAGGGACAGTGTAGTCACTTGCTTGCACACCTGCACGTCAGAGAATTAGTCTTTAGAATTTCTCATAACTTATCCTTATTAAACCGAATGATAAATTGAAATTCACCTGATATGAACTGAAATGCAGCCTTCGAAACCAAAACTGCTACCCTCAATTTCTCCTGTAACTCATAGTAAATCACAAGGTTCAGCACTTCAGCCACATTTATGAACTTACATGTTGTTCCATAATGTGCCAATTCAGAACTTAAAATAATACGATAATAATTTCAAATGACACCAAGTTTTGACCCAATTTTAAGCATGACACTTATGGTGCTGCAAATTGGCATGCACTACAACTTAACCCAAACAATCAAGTTGAAATCAGGCTAGGGAAACTTTTATGCTGAGCTGTTTTAAAAAAGTCGTCACTTTATAAATTATATCTACTATGTAGATAATTTGCCTATTACAATCAAATCAGCCACGTCAGAATTCTTTATTCAGGTCTCCCGCAACTAATAAAAATTGTATGGGTAGTTTCACGAAAGTCATAAAACTGATCTATAAGTAAAAGGGAGTAGTAGTATACATGATTGGTACGGCGCATGGCAGCAGCCTCATATCGCTTGGAGAGATTTGCAGTGAAACGGAAACGACGTTTTGGATTCTTGACCACACCACATAGGCTCCTCCATCGCCGTAGCACCTCATCCTCCGAGTGCTTCGGCTTCACTCCTCCAAAATTCTCATTCAAATAGCTCTCCATTTTTGTTCTTCTTTTTTTCTTATTTGCTACAAATATATAAAGCAATAAAATATATAGACAAACCGTTACTTACAAAAAAAGGCAACGTATTGAGAAAAACAGTAAAAAGAGAGGGAAGTTAAATGGGCGTTAGAATAAGTTTCCAAGACATTGTGTTACAAGTTGAGGGGAAAGAATATATTTGCAGAAACAAAAGTAAAAAAAACGTGATGTGTTGGGAGACAAGGAGAATAAAAGAATTAAGGGAGAAAACAGAGTGAAGAAGATGTGATCCGAGTTTTGGGTGAGAGAAGCTACGAATACTTGGTTTAACATTAATGGAGCTTCGTTAATTCTTTTCTTCTTTTGCATTAAAACGGTCCTTCTTTTGGTTACCTTGTTTTATGGCATAGTTGACCGAAATGGACGGGGGACATATCTTATGTTTTATGTACTTAATTGGTGTACTTTTTAAATGGAAAAACGTAACTGTATGAAAGAAAAACTTAATTACTGCGCATGTCGTATGTCTTTATTCTGTTTTCCCTTAATTAAGACAAATTAATTAAGGTATAGACAGTTCAAAATGTGGGGCTTCTTTTTCGCGTTTGGGAGACGCCGAACCCATATTCCTTGTCGACACTCACTTTTGTAGTACTCCAACTACTTATTTGTATGGGTTAAAATTTGCCTTTAGAATATTTAAGTCAAGATAATACTAAGAAAAAAAAATTCAAATTGTCATTTGTCGAGAAGGCCCGGGGAGTAGCAAAATTTGTGGTCGAAGAGTCGACAAGAGTCGTTATCAACGAGAGTCGTAGTTGAGGTGTCAACAGGGGAGAAGGTCAAGGTCGAGTTTCGTCGGCAGAGTTGTAACGGCTAGTTTTCAAAAGAGGAGAATATTGTAGTGGATATGCTTTGCACTTGTACTATTAGGGTTTCTTAGGAACATGTCTCATATATATAGGGGGAAAAGAGACAATAATAGGGGCATGTGATATTCATTTGTCAAGAACACACTTTACTAAAAGATTTGTCTCTTTCTACTAAGATACAAACACCACCTTTTCACTGAGATTCTTATCCATACTTTTTCATCAGATCCGAGAATAACTCGAATATTCAAGGATTTTTCTATCATTCATCATTGTCAGGAGGAACATCCACATATTCCATCCTTTATTGGGTGAATCACTTCTCCTTTTTACTTAAATGTCATTTATTATTGTTCATTACTACTGAATGGTATATTATTGTTCCTGATTTCTAAAGTATTTATTGCATATTATTGTCATTGGTCGACTAGATCCACGCGACATTTATTGTTTTTCTAACAACCCTATCTAAGGATAATATTGTTAGTTAAGATCAACCCTTATTTATGTAGATTTAATTATTTGAACCAAGATCTGCATTTTTTGATCAAATAATTTGGCGGCGTCTATGGGGATTTTTAGTTAAATTATTAGTGTCATCTGGATCAACAACTAACACAGGTCACTAACGTCAAAAAATTGTAGACCTCCTTTCTTTGTGTATACAAAACCCTACATGGCAGGTAACCGAGAAGAAAGGACGAGGATAACAAGTGACCTCCCAACCAACCTCATGAATGTCATTAACAAAAGCTGTGAAACGACAAATGAGGGCATGACGCTATGTGCGTCCCCTATGGGTCCCCCCCCCCCTCCCCCTTCGTGTGCAGAGGAAGGGACACCCATAACTGTGAAAAAACTCCTCGAGGCGCGGCTAACTGACACGCAAACAAGTATCCTCAACAAACCTGCTCCAAGAACGACTGTAGAAACCGCAAAACTTGCACGATACAACAAAAAGACGAGCAGTGCAACCAACCCCTCCCTCCAACGACATGTATAACTCAAAATGTCATTAATAGTGCAGGTGACAACGCCCTCGCCACCATTCTAAAAATGATGGAAGAAATGAAAAATAAAAACAAGTCGCTCCAGGACCAGATGAAGGAACACCAAGAACGAGTTGATAAGATACCGGGAGCTCCTAAGCTGCTATCGATAAGGGACGCCGGCCGGTTCGTCGAGCAGTCGTACAGTGACGATGCAGCCCCGCATGCCATATCGAAGACTTCAAAATGCCGCCCTACCTCAGGATATACAACGGTACGATCGATCCTGAAGATCACGTGACTCATTATGTCACCATCATGAAAGGCAACGACCTCGCTGAAGAACAAGTGTCCTCCATTTTGCTGAAAAAGGTTGGCGAAACCCTCAGCATTGACGTGGTATTCACAGCTACCAGCTCGCTCAATGTAAACCTTCGAAGAAATAACGGATAAATTTGTAATCGCACATGCCGGAGCCAAGAAGGCCAAGGCGAGAGTAAACGACATATTTACCATCAAGCAGTCCTTGAGAGAAGGGCTAAAGGACTTCATTGCCCGGTTTAACCCAGTAAGGATGACTCTACCTAACGTATCCGAAGGGATGGCGGTTGCAGCCTTTCAGAACGAGCTGAGTAGAGATGGTTGGAGAGAAACTAGAAAATTGTTGATTTCGGCTGATGAAGTATCCCCCAATCACTTGGGATGAAATCAACAATGTTTATTGTGCTGAGGTCCGTACAGATGAGGACGACCTCACCGGGCCAATTCACCGATTAACCTCAGTACAAGCTGAATCTAGAAAAGATCAAAGAGACAGCGCCAGAAGAGATCATCCAATTCGAGACCTAAGAGGAAATGACACCAACCGTATATCAGGAAGGCCACTACGCCTTCCTTGCGCCACGAATAAGGAACATCCCGACCAAGGGCGGTAACTAATCGAAACGAAAGAGGTATGCCTCCCTTATTATCTACTAGCAATTTTTGTATGTCACCTATAGAGATAGTCTACGCCCTAGAGAAGCTCAGACCGAATTTGAAATGTCCACTGAAGATGAGATTGGACCCCAGACCAGAAAGTCTGACGCCCTCTGTGAGTTCCACCAGGAACGAGGGCACAAAACTGAAGATTGCATCGCCCTCAGACAGGACGTCATGAACAAGTTGCAACAAGGGCACCTCAAAGAGCTTATAAGCGACATGGGAAGAGCCAATTTCGCTAGAGAACGCGAACACCAAGGACCGCCAAAGCCGCCCTCACTAGCTCGCACCATCAACATGATTATCGGCTGCGGCGATGACGCCTCTATCAACAGCATGAAGTTCACCAGTACCCACAAACTCAAGCGATCTATTACCCGTGAACGGTACGACGAACTCGAAGAAAGTATCATCTTCGGCAAGTCGATGACGGCGGTTTGACTTTTTCTCATTATGACACCCTCGTTATTACTTTGCGAATTTTAGATATCGATGTTAAACGTATTATGGTAGATGACGGGAGTGGCGCGTGCATTATCCACCCCCGGAGTACTTGCCCAAATGAGACTCAAAGATAAGATGTGTCGCGCTGCATCACACTAACTAGTTTTAATAATGTAGTTAAACGGACATCCGAGGAAATTACACTCCCCGTTTTCGCCGGCGGTGTAACTCTAGAGACAACGTTCCACATCATGGACCAGGAGACTGCATATAACGCCATCGTGGGACAACCATGGATACATCCCATGAAAGCTATTCCCTCCAGCTTATACCAAGTGATTAAATTCCCAACTCCATGGAGGTTTTTCAGCATACGCGGAGAACAACGCACATCATGGGAATGCTACCGCACTGCCTTAGAAAGCATGGCCACCCAACAGAGAAAACATAAAGAAAAAGAGGCATAGAAATCAACAGGTTCGAGGTCGGAGCAAGAAGAGATAGAGGACGTCATCAAGGACCCTGACATGGTCGAAGCCGCTGAGTCGGCCATAGAAGACCTCGACTCCGTTCAGTTGGATCTCAACGATCACAACAAGAAGGCCTATATTGGCAACAAGCTTCGAGAACCAGGTAAATTCAATCAATTCTTAGCAGCTAACACATATTTGTTTTCCTTCAGCCATGCAGATATGTCGGGCATTCCCATGGAAATCGCCACGCACAAACTAAATGTCACCCCATTCCACCCCCTAGTGAGACATGTTAGACGTAAATTCAAATCCACAATTAATGATGCAGTGCGCGAGGAGGTGGAAACATTGTTAAAAATGGTTCAATCAGGGAATCGAATTACCCCAAGTGGGTCGCTAACGTAGTGATGGTCAAAAAGAAGAATGGAAAATGGCGGATGTGAGTGAATTTCACAAAATTTAACAAAGCATGCCCGAATGATTCATTCCCATTGCCACATATCGACCAACTCATCGACGCAACAGGATGACATGAGCTACTGAGTTTTTTGAACGCTTACTCAGTCTAAAATCAGATCCTTATGGAAGAAGAAGACCAGGAAACAACCGCGTTCATCACCTACCAAGGAATATATTGCTATAGGGTCATGCCTTTTGGATTAAATAATGCAGGAGCTACTTATCAAAGATTGGTGACAAATATGTTCAAAGATCAGCTCGGAAAAACGATGGAGGTGTATATAGATGACATGCTGGTCAAGTCCAAAGGGGAGAAAACCGCATTGATCATTTGAAAGAAACTTTCGACATACTTAAACGGTACGGAATGAAGTTGAACCCGGAGAAATGCGCATTTGGTGTAACCTCGAGAAGTTCTTAGGTTTTCTGGTATCACATCGAGGGGTCAAGGTCAACCCAAACCAAATCAAGTCCATTGAGGGGATACCGGAACTCTTGACCACCAAAAAACAAGTCTAAAGATTGGTCGGTCGCATCACTGCCCTATCAAGGTTCATCTCGCGGGTCATCGGATATGTGCCATAAATTCTTTGGCGTACTCAAGAAAGACAACGACCTTGAATGAACTTCCGAGTCGTCCAGGCTCTCGAGAACTAAATGCATACCTGTCATCTCCGCCCTTGATTTCAAAACCCGAGTTGGGGGAGCATCTCCTTGTCTATCTGTCGTATCCGAGGTAGCTGTAAGCACAGTCTTAATTCGAGAAAACAAAGGTATGCAATCTCCCATCTATTACATTAGCAAAACACTCGTTGACACCGAGACGAGGTACTTACACCTCAAAAAATTGGCACTTGCCTTAGTCCTAGCTTCACGAAAGCTTAGACCATATTTCCAACGTCACCCCATAACGGTCGTCACAACCTTCCCCCTCAGAAGCATTTTACATAAACCCGGACTTTTGGAAGGCTGGCCAAATTGGCCATCGAGCTGAGTGAGCACAATATCACGTATCAGCTGCGAACGACAATAAAGTCACAAGTACTCGCCGACTTTGTCGCCGACTTCAGCGCAAAAATAATGCATGAAGTCGAAAGGGAAGCCGTCCAAACTTATCTCCGAACAAAAGACCTCTGGGTCATATACACTGATGGTGCATCCAACACATCGAGGTCCGGACTAGGACTCATACTCGAAGTCCCAATCGGTGAAGTGATCCGCCAGTCCATAAGGTGCCCTGATATGACTAACAATTAGGCTGAGTATGAGGCCGTAGTTGTAGGGTTAAGACTAGCACTCAAATATAGAGCAAAACGGTTGAAACTGTGTTATGATTCCTAGCTTGTAGTCAACCAAGTCACAGGGACTTTCCAAATCAAGGAACAAAGATTGCAAAAATACCAGACCAAAATTTACGAGCTACTACATGAGTTCGACGAATGTCGGCTCGATCAAATCCCACGAACACAAAATGGCGAGGCTGATGGCCTTGCCAAGCTAGTCGCAGCCACCAAAAGCATCAAGACAGGAGACAAAAATGTGGTCCATCTACTAAACTCATCACTATACCAAGTCGAGGTAAGAACCATAAACATAACTTGGGACAGGCGCAATCGTATTGACGCATATTTGCAAGATGGAACACTCCTTGGCGACAAAAAAAGGCCAGAAACTAAGAATGCAAAATGGAACATCCTCCGCAACGACCTATATAAGAGGACCTACGACAGCCCTCTGGCGAAGTGTTTGGGTCCGAATCAAACTCAACGCGTCCTTGAAGAAGTCCAAGAAGGTCATTCTGGAGCTCACTCTAGCAATCGAGCACTGGTCAGGTGCCTCATACGGGCAGGATATTTTATGAAATTAGACCTAATTCTAGGCTTATTAGCCATAAAAAGACTAATTTTAATTACCTCGCGAAGTCCGGGCGTGAAACCGGAACACTTTTATGTGAAAATATGAGAAATAGTAATTTCTAGAGTTAAAATTTGGTTTTAGTTGACTTTGGTCAACATTTTTGGTAAACGGACCCGGATCTGTGTTCCAAAGATCCCGGGAGGTCTGCAGTAAAATATGGGAAATTGGGCTTATGTCCGGAATTGAATTCCGAGGTCCCTAGCCTTAGAAAATAATTTTTGAAGAAAATTGTTCTGCTGGTTAATTCAAGTAATAAAGAAATAAAATAATATGTGAAATTTATGATATCGGGCCCGGATTTTGGTTCCAGAGCCCAGAACAAGTTCGTTATGATATTTAAGTCCTATCTGTGAAATTTGATGAGAATCAGAGCTGATTTGTTGTAATTCGGACATCCGGTTGAAAAGTTGGAATTTGAGTGTTCTTGAGGAGATCATGAGTTTTGAGGTTAAATCTGTAGATTTTGATGTTATTTTGATGATTTGATCGCACGAGCAAGTCGGTGTGATATTTTTAGACTTGCGTGCATGTTTGGTTGGAGCCTCGAGGGCTTGGGTGAGTTTCGGGTAGGCTACGGAGTGTCTAGACTTAGAAAAATATCCAACAACTGAACATCTGGTGTTGCAAGCCTCAGATCTCTTAAATGCGAGATCGAGCTTCACATTTGTGAAGTCAATGGCCAGCCGCGGATCTCGCATTTGCGAGATTTTGGGTCGCAAATGCGAAACACCCTTTGTCGAAAAGGCGACATTTTTATCGCATTTGCGTTAATTCCTAGAAACCTTAGGGTTCGCAAATGCGAGACCCGCAACCTGTTATATCAGATTTTTGACGGGTTTTTTACTTCTTTTTTAATTCTCTCAAACCCTAAACCTCCATAGGCGATTTTCAAAAGACTCAAACTTCTCCAAAACATTGGTAAGTGATCTCCAACTAATTCTTTTTAATTCCTAACAACTTTTAACAAGATTACAACCAAAATTCTAGAGTTTTCATGGTAAAAATTAGGTTTTTGGGTAGAACTTAGAAATTTCAAAATTTGGAAAATTAGATCTCGAATTGAGGTCGGATTCCAATACCAATTGCATATTCGGGCTTGGGGAGATTGGGTAAACGGGTTTTGGTCTGAATCTTGAGTTTAGACCAACGGGTCCAGGATCGATTTTTGTAGTTTGGTAAGAAAACATAGGAAAGCCATAGTTTTTCAATAAATTTGATTCCTTTAGGCTATGATTGATGACATTGAACCAATTGTGATTAGATTCGAGCGGATTAGAAGCAAATTCTAAAGGAAAGGCAGCGCTACAGCAGTGAATTGCTTGTGAGATCGAGGTAAGTGCTTGGTTTAACTTTGACTTGAGGGAATAGGAATCCCCGACATGATTGTTATGTGAAATTGCTTGTGTGTGGTGTATAGGTGAGGTGACGAGTACCTATGCACTACTAGATTGGTTATTTAACATGACCCCTTCCCCGTTTCACATTTATTTTCTCCCTGGCTTAACTGTTTTATGATCATTGAGGTTTTATATGGCTATTTGGTTCCATTAAATTAATGTCAAGTATTGTTTCAATTATGTTAGAAGTGTTGATTGTTCTCTTGAGTTTTGTTATTATACATAAGGATTGAGCTGGATGATAATGTTACCATACTTACATATGTTCTGGTTGGTTTCATTATGAGATGATATTTGATGAAGTTTACGAGTTTTATCGTTCTTCTGTTAACAATTGTTGGGACAAAAATATTGTTAAAGGCTTGTCCTGAATTGTGAAAGTTTTCATAAATAAATAAATTGATATGGTATGTCTGGTGGGAGCGGGTTGCACACTGCAACAAGGAGTGATAAAGATGGACATGTGGGATAGGGTTGCACGCCGCAACATGTGTAATAAGGGTGGTATATAGGGAGGTGTAATAAGGGTGGACAGCTGGGAGCGGGTTGCACGCCGCAACAAGGAGCAATAAGAGAGGACACTTATGTTTTACTGATTTTTCAAGAAAAAATAAAGATTTAAAAAATTACTGTTTTACTCTACTACTTTACGTATTTTACACTTATTTTTATTTTTAAAGTCAAGATTTTGGAAATTTTGAAAATTTATGTGAGATTTTGGTTATAGTTGAGGCCTGGAAAAGGCAACTAAATTATTTTATTTATTGTTACAAGTTTATTATTTTTGTTTTGTTTAGAATATATATATATATATATATATATATATATACTGTTACAGGTTACGTTACATTGCCCCGCCTTAGCCTCGTCACTACTTCGTCGAGGTTAGGCTCGACACTTACTCAGTACAGGGGGTCGGTTGTACTGATACTACACTCTGCACTCTTTTGTGCAGATCCAGGTACCGGCCAGCGTTAGGAGATCTTAGTAGCCGACATCATCCATTCGGAGACGAGGTAGATCTGCTGGCGTCCGCAGATTCCTGGCGTATTCTCTTAATTTTATAGATACTGTTTTATTACATTAGAAACAGTTACATTATTTCTTTCAGCCCATTATTTGTAGCATTCCTAGTGGTTCGTGAATTGTGACACCAGACCGTGGGGTAGTCTTATGGTTATTTATTTAGTTAGATGCTCGGTTTAATTAATCATTTATTATTTTATTCGTGAACTTATGTAATGGAAGAAATAAATTTTAGTTTATCTTGAATTGTTATGTTATAATTAAGTAGGCTTTAATGAAAATTAATTAATTAAGTTCTAACATTGGCTTGCCTAGCAAGTGTGGTGTTAAGCGCCATCACTATCCCTAAGGTTAGGAATTTGGGTCATGACAATATTACTGGCCCACCATGAAAAATGTACTGCCGCAGACTTCGTAAAGAGATGCGAGCAATGCCAAAAGTACGCCCCAATGATTCACCAAGTAGGCAAACATCTCCACTCAGTCATGTCCCCTTGGTCGTTCATCAAATAGGGAATGGACATTGTTTCCCCCTACCAGCAAGCCAAGATAATGTACGATTCGTTGGTTTTAACTAACTAGTTCTCTAAGCGGGTGGAAGCAGGTGCATTCGCCCAAATACGGAAACAGAAAGTAATCACCTTTATATGGAGAATATCATCTGTCTTGGCCTTCCCAAAGAAATCAGTTGTGACAACGGACCCAGTCCACAGGAAACAAAACTGTTGAATTCTTCGAGAAATGGTACATCAGAGAGGATACTCTAGTCAAAGTGTTTAGAGCAAACTTTGACTAAAAGATTTGTCTCTCTCTCCTACTAAGATACAAACATCACATTTTCTCTTAGATTCTTATTCATACTTTTTCATCAGATCCAAGAATAACTCGAATATTCAAGGATTTGTTTATCATTCTTCATTGTCAGGAGGAACATCCACATATTTCATCCTTTATTAGGTGAACATTCTTCCTATTTACTTAAATGTCAGTTATCGTTGTTCATTACTATTGAATACTATATTATTTTTCCTGATTTCTAGAATATTTATTACATATTATTGTCATTGGCCGACCAGATCCACGCGACATTTATTGCTTTTGTAACAACTCTATATACGAATATTATTGTTAGTTAAGATTAACCCCGACTCACATAGATTTAATTATATGAACCAAAATCTGTCTGGTCAAACATTATTAACCTAGCAAGGGTGCTATAAAAGGCGCAATGTCTAACAACTACACTGCATAGTCTCATTCTTTTAGCTTGACATCAACATTTCTATTTTAGGGTGTGTTTGGTAGGGAGGAAAACATTTTTCGGAAAATGTTTTCCAATTTTTCCATGTTTGATTGGCTTAAATGTTTTGGAAAACATTTTCCTCATCAACTCATTTTCCCTATCAAGAGGAGGGAAAATATTTTCCAAAACTCCTTTTCAACCTTCCCCTCACCAACCCACCCCCATCCCCACCGCCCACCCCTACCCCGCAAAAAAAATATTTATTTTTCCTTTTTTTTTAATTTCTGTTTTTTTTCTGCACCCCTCCCTACTCCCACCCCCTGCCCGCATAATTTTTTTTTATTTACTTTTTTTGTAATTTTTAAATTTCTGTTTTTTTTCCTGCACCCCCACCCCCGCGCACGCGCCAACCCCCATGTCCCCACTCCTGCCTAATAATTTTTTTTAAAAAACTTTTTTTGTAACTTTTGAATTTCTGTTTTCTTTTCTGCACCCCCACCTTCCTGCTCCCCCCTCCTCCCTGGGAAAACTTTTTTTTTTATATATATAATTTTCAGTTTTACTTTTTTCATCTTTCAATTTACAGGTTCAAATTTTACAAGTTCCAAAGTTATGAGTTCGGAGGTTTATGTGTTTCAAAGTTTACGGGTTTAGAAATTATAAAATTTAGGGGTTCGAAATTTCGCGATTTCGAAAATTTTGCGGTTCAGAAGTTTATGAAATTTGTGGGTTCGGAAAATTGTTGGTTCGAAAGTTTATGACTTCATGTTTATTGTATCTAAATTATTTATGAATACTCTCGAGAAAATATTTTCCTTGACTTGCGTACCAAACACCAAAAAATTAATAATATTACTTAAAAATATTTTTTTGAAAAATATATTTCAAAAAAAACATTTTCCGTCATACCAAACACACTCTTAAGTCACATTTGACCAATTTACTTAAGCGTCAATCATCCGCTCAATTTCGTCGTTTTCGTGCTGATTATTGTCTTTTAACACATGCAGATAGTAGGTCATTTGGCATTATACGATTATATGGTATCCCGAATTCAAGACATTGTGTGAATGTAAAACACAAACACACACACTGTACCACTTACAATTTACTCTATACCAAGTTTCAGTAGCACCTCAACTAATCTAGAAAAATTATATTATGTTTTAACTTTAGACTCTACTTTGCCAACATCAAGACTTTTAGAACCTACAAAAGTAATTACGCCTTTTCACATACAAAGTCGAGTCGTGGATTGCACAATAAATGACGAAATCAAATTAGCAAAACATAAGAGAGCTAATAATTTAACTGATTATCAATTTACAAGTTTATAGCCTACTGGTAGGTTAAAGTCTTTTCCACTATATGTGTATGGTTTTGACTTTTGAGTCTCATCGTTTTCCATTTTTTCTTCTACAGTATATCAACTATGCGAATGGGACAATGCTGATTTTTTTTATTCTTACAATTTTATCGGATATTTTTCAGAAGAACCTTCTTTTATTTTATTTTTTCATTTAATAATTTAGTAGGCCTTTGGGTATAAGAATTGTAAAATTCCAAGATATGGTGAATTTTTTTTTCAAGTGAAAATAATATTTGAAATTTAGAGTTGTGTTTGGACATAAATTTATGTTTGGATTGTTTTTTAAGTTTTGTGAGTGATTTGAGCGAAAATTTTGAAAAACAACTTTTTGGAATTTTTTAAATTTTCGAAAATTTCCAAAATGCACCTTCAAGTTTTTATGAATAAAGAAAAGTGAAATTTTTTTGAAAAAAAATTTATGTCCAAAGGGGCTCTTAATATTTGTTGAGACTTAGGCCTCATTTGTTTTTGTTTTAAGATTAAGACGTCTGAATCTGAATACACATTTAAATATCAAAATGTGTATTAAGATTAAGATATCTGAATTTGACTATACGTCTGAATATATTAAGATGTGTATTAAGATATGAATAGAAATAATTAAGACTGTTTGATTTTTAACATCTGAATGTATAAAATTTATTTTTATTTGAAAATAAACATAAAATTCAAATTAAATAACTAATCTAATATTCTATCAGTAAAATATAGTTTTCTTAAAATATGATAGTTGTTAGTGGTTATGGCTAACGGGTAAATGCCGACTAGAGGCGGTGGTTGGTGGTAGTTTTGGTTGACGATGGTGGTTCATGCTAGTAGCTAGTAGTGATTGGTAGTGGTGGCTATTATGATTGGGGATGGTGGTGGTGGTTGCTGATAGTTAATGATGGCGGGTGGTGGTTGCTGATAATTAATAATGGCGGGTGGTGGTAGTAGTTGTGATTGAGGAAGGTGGTGGGCGGGTGATGGTAGGTTATAATGATAGGCAGTGTCGGCTGTCGTTGTTGACGGTGATGGGGTGGTTAGTTGTGGTAGTTGAGGTGGATGAATGTTGATTGTGGGCGAGAATGATGGTAGTCAGAGTGGTGGGATTAATGGGTGGTGATGGTCGATAATTGTGGCGGTTATGATTGAGGATGATGGTGGCGCAGTTGTAGTGGAGGAGGTGGTGGTGGGGTAGTGATAGTGGTGGTGACGGCATGGTGGTAGTTGATAATGATAGGCGGTGGCGACGATTAATAATGAATATGTGATATCATCTTAATGAAATTAAGTCTATGTTATAGATCTTAATCATACAGACTTATTCAGACCCATTAAGTGGCTGTGAAGTAAAAAAACAAACACATTTAATGATTAAAATTTGAATAATTAAGATTCAAACTTTAAAAATATACACTTAATATCTGAGATCTGGATGATTAAGATTCAGACCTCCGTTAAGTGCAAACAAATGAGGCCTTAATGAAGATTCAAATCAGTTGTCACACATTTACCAAGGAAATTTCCAATAGACCAGACCACAAATATTAGCCGTCCGATTAACACGACGGTCTATAGTGGATCCATGTTGGCGACCACAAACTGTCACGTTCTGGTGTTGATCGGACCTTTTCTCCTCAATATTTTTTAGTTCCCTCAGCTCCATTTTCACGTTCCGCCTTGCTACGCTACTCTCGCTTTCTCCCTCTATCTCTATAGTTTATACGAATTTTCACCACTTTCCGAGAGAAAATGAGCAAGGGACCTGGACTTTTCTCTGATATTGGCAAGAAAGCCAGAGGTAATTTTTCGATCCATTTAATGAAATTTCATCTTCTTTTCATTTTTATTTCAATTTTGTTACTCATGAGCGATGACTATATTAGTTAATCAGATGAATTTGATGCATATACTGACAACTCGCCTGATATTTGATTTAAAATCGACAGATCTGCTGACAAAGGACTATATCTCCGATCAGAAACTATCTATTTCTACCTACAGTGACACTGGAGTGGTACGATTTTATTGACTTTTAGCTCTCGCCTTTATTTCGTAATAGTTCATATCATTGCCGGCGAGAATCTCATTTTTGGTTTATTTAGGTGCGGAATTTGTACGCTTAGGGTTTTATGCAATCTTTTTATTATAGTGAATTCATGATTTGAGTTGTCACTTGGCTTGAAGTCCTGATCCAGCGTCTTAACTCCTTTTCCTATTGAGAATTTTCTGTTGCTCAGTATGATGCGGATTTTATTTAGCTATGGAGAAACAGCTATTCGCCTATCATAAATTTTAAGATGTTAGGGCCTTTTCTTAGGTGCGTTTTGAATTTTTTTTATTCTAAAATAACAGCGCGTAAGTTTAAACTTTAATTACAAAACATAAAAGTTGGATAATGCTGTTAAGCAAAGCTATACATTATATCTTTACTCACCAGGTATCTCATGTAGTAAAAATGGATTTAATTATAGCTTCCAATTTTTTTAAGGGTATGTTGATTCTATTGCAGAAATAGTATTCCGTACTATGTAGGTGTGATATACCTTTGATTCTATATCGCAGCTAAAATTTCAATCCATCTCTTCCTTTTACCTCACAAAATGATTAAACATCACCTTTAACTTAGCTCAGTCTTTGATTCCTGTGATATCTTATCGGAGTTATTATATGCGTCTCCCAGGGGATGTGTTTTAATCATTTGAGGTAAAGGAGGATATGTTTTCATCATTTGTGGTCAATAAAGTTGTTGATACTTCCATTTCAAAGAAAAATATTAGAGTTGTTTAGCCCCCTCTGGGATTAGCTCAATCCTTAAAGGTTGAGGGACTTGTGTCTTAGGTCACAACTCTGCGGCTAACTCTGGTGTTTAAGTGGAGAAGGGTAGAGGGGTGGGCCCATCTTCCCCGATTTTCTAAGGCTGAATTGGACCAAAGGGTAGACTCTAGATGGATTTCTCGGACATCAAAAAATATTAAAGTTGTTGATATTTTATGAAGACCAAAACTTACTCAAGTGGAGAGTGGAGACCAATGCTACACCTTAGTATTTGGGAACTTCAAATTTGGCACAAGATGTTGTTCAATAATTTGGTACTGTAGATGCAGTAATATTCTAACAATTGACTTGTTCCTTTATACTTTTGAAGCTGAAACAAAAGGCTGTAGACTTTTGATGTGAACACTAGTGTTTGAGTAGTATTGATTTGGCAAGACACAGAGAAAGTTCTACCTCTTCTTTTCGTTGTTTGTTTGCCGTATTTGTCTGAAGTATATTTTCATTAAAGATATGCTTTAGCCGGAGTTTGTTCTTGATGTTGAAAAAAGAAGTAGCAAATTCTTGAGAAAGTCCAACTTAATGGAGGGAGCCACATAAAAGGAATATGTACGTTATATTCATATTCTTGCAGTTTCCGAGTACGGAAAATGGCGAGATTTTGATTATTGGCTTTTTATCTTCCATCTATGGAAGAGTAATGAGCAAACCACCATTAGAAAATTTCTAAGCAGACAATTTTTACCCAATTTTTGAAGAGCTATATATATATTGGGGTCGTTTCTTTGACCTCTCGTCAGGCTGAGCAAAATAATGTCCACTCTATTTCACGAAATACATGAGACCTCTCCTCTAGCTTGATATGTTGTGAAATGATCTCTTATACCATAACACTCATTTAGAGAATCTAGAGAAAGTTAAAAATGATGAAAACTCCGACAGAGCTAATCATATTTACCTTAAAATAATAGGGAAGACATATTAGTTGACTTCAAGTAGATGATATCCCAAGCCAGATAAAATTGTAATTGCGTCACTCAGCAGTCAACTCTCCTCTTCCCCTTCCCCTAATGGCACCTTCTTCTTACCACTGTGCGTTTGTGCCTTCTCCTCATCATTACAAAAGCCACCCCTACCCTTACCCAAACTGAGTGTGTGAACACTTCCATTTGGACCTTCCCAAAACCTGAACACACCATGCACTGTCTCCCTTTCACCATCACAGTTTGCAAGCCCCTCCCTGCCAGACCTTCACCCTCCTTTCCGAAATCAAAGCACCCTTCCCATTCTCCTCCCAAACCCCAGCCTCGTATAACCCTCTCCCCGCTAGACCACCCATTCTTCCCCAACCCCAACAACCCCTCCCAATGCAAGCTGCACCTTGCCACGCCTCTATTCATCTGGATGCCTTTAGCCCCACCACCACACCCCACCTGCTCAAAAGGAAAAAAAGATGACAATGCGTGGAAAGAGCAATTAAACTTAAACGTTGGTGTTTACATGCTTATCCCTAGATTGAAACTCAATGCGTCAGACATCTTATCTTTCTGGTACAGACAAGAGAGTGCACATGGTACTGAGAAGCTTGTGCAGTTTATGGCCTCATTGTATCATATGGTTTTTGCCTTTCTTAGGATATTGCTTAAGATCCATGCACAATCTTCTAGTCCCATCTCTGTACTGATGATAGCAGTCTCTTGGTGCTGTACTTTTTAGAAATAAAATAATCTCCTTTGTTGCTCAAAAAGAAAGAAAAAAAGGAAATGATACAGAAATAGTTTGAGTAAGCTCCCATATGGCCATTTTCTAGAATGCAGGATGATTCTTGAAGCATTTAGCCTTTTCACCTTAGGTGGCACCTGTGTTTGGCTGACTTGAGAAAAAACTTTTTTCCTAAAGTAAATGGCTCCATTAGATAGTTTCAGCTTTTTATGTGCGAAAATTTTCTCTATTTTGTTTTTCCACATTAATAGATCAACTTGAATTCCCAATTTCCCATTCTTTAATCTTGATTTCTTGATAATAGGCCCTTACATCAACTGCTGTAAAGAAGGGAGGGCTTTCAACTGGAGATGTTGGAGCACAGTACAAATATAAGAACACTTTGATTGATGTCAAAGTGGATACAGGGTCAAACGTGAGTTGCTCATGCCGTGATCTTCTTTGCAGAATCTGACCCGTCTTTGTCATATTTGTCTGTTTTACGTCTTCACGTTTCAACCTTTTGCTTGCAGATCTCAACTACTCTTACTCTCAATGACATTGTCCCCTCAACAAAAACTATTGCCTCTCTGAAGTTCCCTGATTACAGTTCTGGCAAGGTGAAAATTACTCATATGTTATTGCTATGATCAATTGCCAGAAATTATAGAAGTTTCCCCTCTGAAACTTGAATTTGGTTGTTCTTGCAGCTAGAGGTTCAGTACTATCACCATCATGCTGCCTTTAGTACAGCTGTCAGTCTGAATCAAAGTCCTACAGCTGATCTCTCGGTCACGCTTGGTACTCCCACTTTCGCCATCGGTGCAGAAGCAAGTTATGATACTGCAGGGGGTAAACTTGCAAAATATACTGCTGGCATTAGTGTGACAAAACCAGATTCTTGTGCTGCTATAATACTGTAAGTTAATCAGTGTGAGCATTTGTATATCTATGAAACTAAAGCATAAATGTTAAGAAGATTTAAGTTTGACATATCTGTTGCTCTACTTTTTTTCCTCAGGGGTGACAAAGGGGACACGATAAAGGCATCATATATACATCATTTAGATGAAGTGAAGAGGAGTGCTGCTGTGGGAGAGATCACTAGAAGGTTCTCCACAAATGAGAACACTTTCACAGTTGGAGGGTCATATGCTGTTGATAACCTGACAATTCTGAAGCTCAAGCTCAATAATCATGGCGAGCTGGGGGCTCTACTGCAGCATGAACTCATTCCGAAGTCATTGTTGACTATTTCTAGTGAGTTTGACACCAAGGCCTTGGATAAGACACCCAGGTTTGGTGTGGCCCTTGCTCTTAAGCCTTGAGCTGCATCTTCGGATGTGTACAACCAAAAATTTGTTTGGGGTAGTGCCTGGAGGACAGGTGCCAATAAATAGTTCAACAAACTGGTGGTTTTTTTCACAGATTAAATGATTTCTGGAGGAGTTGCTCCGATACTAGGACCTTTTTATGGTCTTTCTTTTAGTTGTCTTTTCATTCCCTTTTGAGAAAGTATAGAGATGAAGAGTTTTTTGTGTAACCTCTGGAAGAGTTTTTTTGTTTGGCATGATGCAATAGCTGACTTACCGGTTGCCTAAATTTAGATTTAACTTGCTAAATTGATCTCTTCAATTGCTAAATTGTGTTCTTTGGATTTGCTTGCTGTGATTTGGATAATTTGTCGTTCAGCCAAGCTTCTTTTGAGGCAAAAGCGATTTTTTGGGTCAAAAGTGCTTTATTTTTTCTTCTAAAATTAAGGTGTTTGACCAAGCTTTTGGGAAATGTGCTTTTGAGAAGCAGAAACATTTTTGGAGAAAAATTAGATTCTATCCAAAAACATTTTTGTGAAAAGCACTTTTGAGAAAATACACTTAGAATCATTTTTTTTAAAGCTTAGCCGAACACTAATTGCTTCTCAAAAGTGTTTTTCAAATTAATTAGCCAAACACAAATTGCTTCTCACCAAAAGCACTTTTGAGAAAAAACACTTCTTAAAATAAGTTGATTTTTGCAGCTCCAGTCCTAGTATTCTGAAAATAAGTTCAGCTTATTTTGAGAAGTGTTTTTCTTAAAAGTACTTTTGGTAAGAAGCAGTTTGTGCTTGGTTAACTAATTTAAAAACCACTTTTCGGCATTAATTAGTTTTTGGCCAAGTTTTTGAAAATTGTTTCTACGTGTATTTTTTTTAAAAGTGCTTCTCAGAGAAGTGCTTTTGGAAAGAAGCTATTTTTTTTCCTTCTAGAACCTTGTCCAAACACCTCAATTTTTGACTAAAAAGGCACTTTTGGCCGCTCGAAAAAAGCTTGACCAAACAGGGTATAGCCTCCTTGCTGTGAAGATCTTTCAACAATTGCATTTCCACGTGCTCTGGCTAAAAATGTACTAGATGAAACTTATTGACATACCATCCCTACTACGTTACCTATATCATTTTAGACCAGACTCCTTCCACATAGTACTATATTCTTTACCTATGCTAACTGGAAGTACTTGCTTAGTAACTGCCTTTGATCTGTCTACTATCTGGTGTTATGCCTGTAGATTGCTCGTAGAAAGCGAAAGCTAAGTTAAGCCTTCCAGCTTTTCAGAAAACACAACTACGCTCTACAGCTCAGAATGAAATGTTGTTTGCAAACCAAAATTGTTATCTTGTAGCAATTGCAACTGCAAGAGAGGAACAGCTCTTAGGGGTTGTTTGGTTGGGTGTATAAGAATAGTGCGGAATAAGGTGTGTTAGTAATGCATCGGTTCGTAATGCAAGCATTAGTTATGCAAATATTATTTCTATCTATTGTTTGATGCGGTGTATTAAAATTATAACGCATTGCATAATTTTTAATAAAAATAGTTGTGTACAAAAATGTCCTCCATATTCTATAGCTTTAAAGGATTGTAAGGACAACTGTCTTTAACCATACTAATACATGCATTAATATCCTTGGTATTACTAATGTCATGATTTTCTATGCATTACTTATACATAGGATAATACCAAGTATGATGTAGTATTAATTATACACAGGTTGGAAAAATATACCAAACAAGGTATTAATAATGCATAGAACTAATGCTTACATTAATTTTTCTAATACATCCTGCCAAACGACCCCTTAAACTTATCCTTGCTATTACTCTCGTAATGTTCTAGTATCGTCCATTGACTGGATTATCCGCTTTCATTTCATAGACCAAATAGTCATTTGTTTTCATTTTACTTTCATTGAGGTGATTCGACTAGTTATATGCAGGGAGTTTGAAGGCACAAGATGTCTGTCTCAGCTAAATTGCAGCGTGGAAGTGTTATCCATCGACTAGACAAGAAGACTACCACCTATTGCAACTCGAGAAAATCTAAGTTTGCACAGTGAGACTACTCTGAGCAAAGGAAATAAACTGCCAAACAAAATTAGAAAAAACTATGTTGTCGACTAGTACTTATACGTAGAGAACAAATCGAATCGATTATGCAATTTCAAGGGAAAACAGGGGGAAAAAGTACCTTTATAAGAAGTATGTAAACTTGTACAGAAAAAATACAAGTCTAGTGCCTCACAGTTCAAAGCTTTTCTTTAGTGTTCTATTGTATTCCACCCAAATCATCAGAACAGGAGCGTATACACAATTCTGATGGTAGGTGCAACAGACTTTCAATTCGAACTGCATATAAATAATTGATGATATCATTTAAAAAAATACCAAGTCTAAATTCATTGTTATAAAGAATAGTGGACATAGCATTAATCTCCACCTAAATGCTTAAAAACTAGAATTCACCGTTGCATCAATCACTCCTAATTGTTTCTTTTTGGATAAACATTGTGACCAAATGAGCTTGTGAGCACTTCAACTTATTCCACGGAGTAACTAGTACCTCCCACCATCACAACTACTCCCACCATCACAACTACCGGATATCGCTGTGTAAGACTAGGACATATGAGAAAAAGACCATCGATGGTTTCCAACATCAACCACCACTCCTACTTTCAGTTGTCAAAGGCAATGCAGCAGTGAAGGTATAGAAGACAAACTAGAGTATAAATATGACTTCTAGCAGAAGTAGCAGCTAGCTCACTAACTGATGGTGATGCCGCTTCAAAAGCAGAAAATGCAGCAAGACACAGTCATCAATCAGACTGTACTGATTTTATATTTCACCTCCTGCCTAATATTCAAGTACATTAGAGCTTCCGGCTCCAAAGAAAACCAAACATTATATTTAATTATAAGTGAATGAAGAGTCATCACACCAGCTCTAAGCAGAACTGCAATCGCATACTAGATAGTTGGCAAAGGATGCAATCACTTTTGATAAGAAACCCAAATATAGATCAAAATCTACATAGTTTTGAACTACTAATACACTTCAAACCTAGATCAAACAGACAAATGCAGGCGCAGCATTTTAACAACTGTATCCATTATGATATAAGCTACTCCAAAAAATCAAATGCTTAACTACTAAACACCTAATTGAGTGTGCCATTAACATGTTTAATGCATAAACTAGTAGAGCAAGCAAACCAGCAGAATAAAACCACATTTTTGTATAAGTAGCAGGGAAAATAGACACAGGGCAACAGATAAAAATGTAGCTAACACAATACTTAACGAGAATGACATGACATTTGATTATAGCAAAAATTGCACTGTTGTCAGAAAATACTGCAACAAAATTCAGAGTCTCAGAAAAACTCTCTTTAGCTATCCCAACAAGCACTAAGTAGCAATAACAATAAAATATAACATAACAGAATCACAAGAGGTAGCAGAAAAACTAATCAACGGTCTGCATGATATCCTCGGCGGTGAACTTAGTACCCTTATCCTTATCAGCAGAAGCACGGCCCTTAGCCTTACGGTCAAGAAGAGACTTACGGTCCTTGTCGAGCCTGAGCTTGGTGACGACAACCTTGGACGGGTGAATACCAACGTTAACGGTAGATCCGTTAACCTTCTCTCTGGTAATGCGCTCAATGTGAATCACCCACTTCTTACGGTAAACTTGAACAACTTTTCCCTCACGGCCCTTGTAGGTCCCGCGAACAACCTGAACCTCGTCGTCCTTCCTCACCGGCATAGACCTGACGTTGTACTTGGATCGCAAGTCGGAGGACAGAGGTGCGCTCATCAACACACGACGAACGCTGGAAGGTGCCGTGAAATGAGCCTTCCTGCTCTTGCGGCGGGAGGAGGATACTCTTGGATTGTACTTCATCTTCGCCGATTTCCCTCTCTCTCTCACTTACTCTCTCTCTCTCTCTCTACAAATGTGGCCGGTGGACAAGATTGTTTTAGGGTTTATGAGGAACTTATATGGAACAGATGGGGCTGGCGAATTCTAGGGTATCTATTGGGCCCTTCTATAGTTTGAGGCCTGTAATATGAGCCTGTTTTTAGGCAGTGTGGGTTTTTGGCCCAACTAAATAATACTTACTGGAATTAACGTAACGTAATGTACTTGAGCTTTTTTTTGACACAACTAAATTTGAAAACATTTAGGGATTTTTTCCTATATTGAAACCTTTTTTTGGTAATTAAAATTTATTATTAATCACCAGTAGCAACATTACAAAGCATAGCATAGCTACTCCCGGCTAGCTAGATCATAAATAAAAAAAAATGATACACAATGACTATGACTACCAAAGCACCTAATCCATACTATCAACAACTTCTATCTAGAAGAGGAGTTGCTGTACTAGACACTATACATTTTCAGTTGCTCTAAAATTGCACATGCAGGCTATTTCTCTTGCCAGACTATTGTGGTCTTTGTGGATGCCTTCAAAGACCCTTTGATTTCTTTTCCCTCCACAAAATATGATTATATTCAGCATAGATCATCTTGAGGAGTTTAGCTGGTACAGTTTTCCCCTTGGAACGATGACAAACAAACTGGAGGTGTTCACTTCATGTATTGCATATTATATTTTGAAGTTGTGCCCGTTGAGGCAGTCTCTCCCATAGCTTTCTAGCATAATTACATTCAGCAAACAGATGGTCTCTTGTCTCGGGATTGAATTGGCATAGTACACACATATCATTCACATTAAGACCCCATTTCCTCAGTCTGTCCACAGTCATTAACCTTCCTTGATATTGTAGCCACATAGTGACTATAGCTTTTGGCCTAGCAGCATTTTGATACATTAAGCTCCTCCATCTAGTTTTAGGATATGTTGGTATCAGTTGAAGATAAATCTATTTTATAGCACTTTTTTTCCTATCCAATGGTCTTTGGAGTTGATGGTTAACATCTCTTGCTTCCAATATTTTCCTCACCATCTAGCTTACAGTCTTTGGTATAGGCATAGTTTCTGGGTTCTGCTCTTTGACGTAAAAGGCATGTATCCATAGCTTGTCTTGTTTGTGTGACAAGTCCAGTATGTTTTGGAAATAATAGCAACATTCTACACATGTATATTGGTCAGATTCAAACCTCTCATAGATTTAGGAAGGCAGGCTTTGTCCCAAGCAATGAGAGCTTTCTTTGTGATTTCATCCCCCCCTTCCCCCGACCACATGTAACTTCTACAATAAGATTCAATAACTTGGATCACTTTAGTTGGCAATGAAAAGAGTTGAGCCCAGTATTATTGGATTCCAAATAGTACTGTCTGTATCAATTGAACCCTTCCAGCATAGGATAATTTTTTTGTTGTCCATGAAGTTATTTTTGCCACTATCTTATTGATGAGTGGATGCCACTGTATCAAAGTCAACTTCTTAGTACCCAATGGTACCCCCAAATACTTAAAGGGGAGTTTTCCTTTAGAGTAGCCCAGCAATTGACATACTTCTTCTGTAACTTTGGTTTTCATACCTCCGCAATATATAACACTTTTTGCTAAATTAGCTTATAGTCCAGAAGCAGCTGAGAATGTCAAAAAGAAATTATGAAGTCTCCTTACTGACTCTATGTCTCCTCTTGCAAACAGTAATAGGTCATCAACATAACTCGGATGAGTTATGTGTATTTTCCCACATCTAGGGTGATATTTGAATCCTTTGTCATGTTTCAATTCATTGAATAATCTGCTTAGTACTCCATTGCAATCGCAAAGAGGAAGGGGGAGATTGGATCTCCTTGTCTCAGGCCTCTAGCAACATTGAAAGGTTCTATAGTTTCCTCATTAAGCAAAATAGTGTAGTTAACAGTTCTAACACATGCCATTATCCATTTTATGAACTTATCAGGAAAAGTCAATCCATCCAATACTTGAACCTAGGGGAGATATGTTTCCTGCTATATGATTTGACCAACTCATGAGCCAAGATAATATTGTCAGCTATTCTTTTCCCAGGGATGAAGCCTGCTTGTGCCTATGATATGATAAAGCTCATGAATTTTTGAAATCTCCCAGCCAAGACTTTAGCAATTAGTTTGTACAATATTGTGCAGCATGCTATTGGTCTATAATCTTTCACAGTGTTTGGATTTGCAATCTTTGGTAGTTAGGTCAGTGTAGTGCAATTAATGACTTTGTATAGGATTCTTGTGGTGAAGAACTCTTTCACTGCTTCACATACCTCTTCCTTGATAATAAACCATGCTGTTTTTAAAAATGCAGCATTATATCCATTTATTCCAGGAGCTTTGTGATCTCCAATTGAGCATAAAGCTTCATATATTTTTGTTTCGGTTATTGTGGCACACAATTCTAACTGTTAAAGATGCGATAGTCTAGATCCATTTCTCATTACCAACATGTTGACTGCAGGTAGAGTGGTGGCAGCAAAATCTGTTTTAATAGCCCTGGGATCCTGTAATTTCATTCCTGTCAAAGAAGTAATTTCCAGAATCTGTTTCTGATGCTGCTTTTCTTTCATCACATCTGTGAAGTAATTTGTGTTTGAATCACCCAGCTTAATCCATGTAGCTCTAGATTTCTGTTGCATTGCACTTTCTTCAACCAATGACCACTTTTCTAGTTGCTCCAGGCACACCTTCTCTTTATCAGCCAATGTATCACAATAATTACTTTGCATTTCTTGTTGGACTTCTTTCAGTGTGACTCTATCTTTTGATATGTTCTCAACAATACATGTGAACTCTTCAGAATTAAGTTGTTTGAAAGTAGGCTTCAGATGCTTCAGTTTCAGCCACACACTTTTCATTTCCCCTCCCGTTGCAGCTTTGACCACCCTTCTTCAACAATCTACCTGAACTTTATGTGATTTGTCTATATGTTGAAGAATCTAAATGATACCTTAATGCTGTTGTGGGGGGTCTGAATGGAATAAGTATGGGCACATGATCTGATATGAAAGGCTCTCCAAATACAGCTGTTAGATGTCCATATTGTGACATTTATTCATCATTTGCTATTGCTCTGTCTAGTTTGTTATAAACTTTGTCTGCTCCTTGCTGCTTATTAGTCCATGTGTAGTAGTCACCTCTCCATGGAATTTTATTGAGTAGTAAGTTGTTGTAATAGTTTGTAAAGTCCTGTAATTCCGCTAAGGTAACTGGGGACCCTTGTCTATCTTGGGAATATAAGAGAGCATTGAAATCCCCACATAGGAAACAAGGGGTATTACTTCTAGGAGCCAGAACTTGAAAGTCATTCCATGGTTCTTTCCTCTGGTCAATTGTGTTAAAACCATAGAAAGTTTTAAGTAAGCACCTCATTCCATTCTGCTTGCCAATGACATGACAGTGAATTAGTTGAGTTGTCTCTTTAATCAGTTGAATAACTTACATTTTATTTATCCCAGACCACCCATATTCTTCCATTGTTTGCATCTCTATAGTTAGGAAGTCTTCCCCATTTAGGAGCCACCTTGCTAGCTATGCGTTGTGCTTTATTTTCTTTTACTCTAGTCTCTAAGAAAGTAGTACTTTAATATGATTTTCTTTGAGGTATTGCTTTAACTCTTTCTGCACCTCTTATTGATCCCTCTAACGTTCCAAAATAACCAAGTCATTGAGTTATTCCAGTACCACCTCCTGCATCAGGAGGTTTAGAATTGGCAACTCTCTGTTCCTCTGCATGTAGAGCTTTGAATCCATTACTTGTTGACACACCATCATGGATTAATCTGGTCTCAGATGTTCTCCTTAAGCCTGATCTTTCCCCCTGCTTGTTAGCGTAGTGCTAGTCTTGTCCACTACTTGCTCGTTTTGACTTAACTTGTGTCCACCCCTCATCTGCATATTTCTCAGTTGCATTTAGAACATTTTTACCTTTGATTATGCTATTACTTTCTGCATGTTGTATCACTTGTTGTTGTTGAACTTGTTTAAGCAAAACATCCATATGTTGTTGTTGCCCTTTTGGTACCCACCTTGATACCTGCTTAGGTCTTCTATTTCTATGAACTTGCATAGTCAATCCCTCATATTTCCTCTTCCCACAATCATGCCTAATCTTTAGACACTCCGAACAATATTCTGGTTTGTATTCGAACTCAATGGATTGCTGAAACTGACGTCCAGATAGATCATTAATTGTAACTTCAGTAGGCAGTTTCTTAGTGACATTAACCTCAATCAGAATTCTAGCATAAGACACCCTAGTTTGGTTGGTAGTACTTTGATAAGCAAATATAGGTATGCCCAAGGTGCTGGTCGTCCTACTCAGCGAGTTTATGCAACCACAATTCATAGGAAGGTTAGGGAGTTTTACCCATAATGGAATTTTTGTGAGGAATTCAGCACTAAAATTAAAATTTGGGGTCCGTTGCTTAATGATGACTGGTCTAGTGTTCATGATATATGGTCCTCCATACAAGATGTCCTGCAAAGCACCTATGATTTGGAATTTAACAATGTCGTATCCCTCTTCATGGAGGAATAAATCAGGTGCAACAACATTGTTCCAAGTTTGAGAAATGTACCCATGCATCTGGTTGTACCCAAGTACTTCCCCAATAATATAAACAACTAGAGCTTTCCTCCATTTTTCCGTCTCATTATCCACCTCTGTTTTGTCTAAATTCACAAAAAATTGACCATCTACCACTTCTGGAGCAATATAGGTGAGAGGCATACCATTTTCTGCAGACCGATTCCCAGTAAAGAGTTTCGTCCATGGTGTATGGCTCAGATTTTCCTTCACTGGTGCTAGAGTAGCTGGTTGCTGTTGATTTTCCTCAGTTTGGACCGAGTTAGGTCTTTTATCTGATGCAATTGATTCCACTCCATTTATGATGGGGCTTCCTTGATTTGTCGAGGGATTTGGACTGAGCACCAATTTATTATAAGCACCATGATTTCCACTCGTTGTTCTCACTTCAAGTGACCTAGTTGAAAATTGGCCCCAATTGGTGTTACAACTTGTTGAGTGTTGTCGCATTCAATGGTGTCGGCAATTATAGTAGCACTGGCAGATTTTCCTACAGTTACAATCGGTTGATTTTTGAAAGGCCGTCCTCTCTTCTTAGCCATGGCGACCGAGGGTTAGCGCAGGTTAGCATAACCTACGCCGAGAGCTAAGCTAGAGAGAGAGTTAGATAGATCCTACTCAAGTTTCAATTTAATTACATGGTCATATACAATTCACCAATCATGTACAAATAAATTGTAAATGAGTATCCCTTTATATTAGTTATTTCCTTATCAATTTATGATTGCCCACTCTCTCTCCATCTCTCTCTCTTCGTCTCTCTCTCTTCATTACTCTCCTTCTCTGTTTTTTCCCCAATTTTTCTTCATTTGATGTTCTCTATTTTTTATGCTTTCTTGTTGTATATAGTTTTAATGAAATTCATCAATGGATTTCAATCACTTTAATTTAGCAATTTCCTTTTATGTTGCACAATTGGTGTTCAAATTAAAATTGTCAATCAATAAATTTTAAAGGTGGTTGACTCTCCACCATTGACAGCCATTAAAAGGCTTTGAAGCTTTGAAATCGAATTTAATTTTTCAAAAAAACATTATTTGTTTGGGTGTTGTTGCAAACAATTGTGAATATTGTTTGGAGTTTATATCTCAATTTTCAGGGTGTTTTGGTGAATATTAGACTTGATTTTTGCTGAATTTCATATTGAAACTCAAAGAAGAAAAGAAGAAGAGGACATGACATACAACATACTTACGAAATTGTAGTAAGGTTGTAGTAAAATTGTTGGTAAATTGTATTCTATTGTAGTTATACAATATTTTTTTTATATTTGAATATTGTATGAAAGTTGAAAAATAGTTGTATGATGATAAAATCTAGTTGCCTCCCCATGTATAGTTTGAGAAACTGGTGATATTTGACATAATAACACCTCTTGGCATTTAACTCTAATATTCACACAATTAAGCATCACAAAATTCTTCTTTAGCAAATGTCTCTCAACGAATAATATTTATCTGATTATGCTATCAGCTTAACACAATTGATTTTCTTAAACATGCATTACTTTTCGTAACACGGAGAAAATTAAAACTACATCATAAGCACCAAAAGCTTGCAGGTCTATCACGTAACCACCTTGAAAATAGGGCTCCTTATAACTTATTCAAATGGCAATACTCACTACAAGTACTGAGAATCGGCACAGAGAAATTTTGAACTTATCGACATTTTTGACAATTATAGTCACAGGTTATTTGGTCAAATTACATAATCAAATTTTACCCTCAATGAAATCATAGTCAATTGCCACTTGGAATGTAATATTGAGTTAGTCACAATGCATTTGATTTTGTTATATTGAATTACAAACTATACATTATACACTTATTTACAACTAATATACAACTTATCTACAATTTTCTTACATTATTTTTACCCAGTTAAATACAACTACAATATCATACAACTTAAATACAAATTTTATACAATATCTCTTTTGTATATTTTGTATCTGATTTGTATATATTTTGTGTGGTGTGTGCTTCTTCCTATCTAAAATTCCAATCAAAACTTACACTCTTAATATAATTTTGATACATATCAACAACTTTGTGTAAAAAGATAATATTGATAACTTAAAGAGAAATTTTATACAACGATTCATACATTATACAACTATTTTTCAACTTTCATACAACATTCAAATAAATAAAAAAAAAAATATATATATATATATATATATAACTACAACATATGCAATTTACATACGATTTTTCTACAACTTTACTACAATTTCGTAAGCATATTGTATGTCATGATTTCTTCTTCTTCTTCTTCTTCTTCTTCTTCTTCTTCTTCTTCTTCTTCTTCTTCTTCTTCTTCGACGAGTTTCAACCTGAAATTTAGCCAAAATCAAGTCTAATCTTAACCAAAACACCCTCAAAATTGAGATATAAACTCCAAACAATATTCCTAACTGTTTGCAATAACACCCAATCCAGACAAATAATGATTTTTGAAAACCCAAATTCGAATTCACCAAAACACCCGCAAAATTGAGATATAAACTCCAATCAATATTCCCAATTGTTTGCAATAACACCCAATCCAGACAAATGATGATTTTTGAAAACCCAATTTCGAATTCAAAGCTTTAATGATAGATTAGTGTTCGAATCTTCAATTTCTATGACCTGGAGGTTACTTCAATAGGTTGATTGACAGAAGAGAACTTTTAGGCTTACCTTATTGAGAGAGAAAGATGAAGAAAGAAAGAAAAAATGATGAGAGATGCAGCAATGAGAAAAGAGGAGAGGCGAGAAAAAAGGAGAAGAGTGTAACTATATCCCCTAATTCAAGCCACTAATAATGAATTGTATATAATTTGTAAGTAATCCTTGTTTATGGTGGGTAATATAAAAAAATAGTATAATTTTGATAAATAAGTTTCAAATATTGTATAGGAAGGTAAAACTCCCAAATATTTACTACACTGGTTTTGGTCCATATGAAAGGTGGTCCTAGGTGAATACTAGCTTGCTTCTTATTTTTTTTGGAAAAACTACACAGTAGACATTCCAAATAAAACATATATATATATATATATATATATATATATATATATATATATATATATGTCATACAGTTTGCCAGTGACAAAGCTTATAACATTTATTTCCACAATTAGGAGGGTAACAAATATAGGCAAGTTACACATTTTGTTGGTCAGCTAAAAATAATTATATTCACTAGCCAACATGTAAAAAATATACATTGATTATGTATAATATGTGTGTTGCTGTGTGTATGTATGTATGAATATATATATATATATACACACACATATACGCACACCCTCCTAATTGTGGAAATAAATGTCATAAACTTTCTCACCCGCAAAATTATTTGGCATATTTGACTTGGGTTATTTCAATTATCTAAAATAGTAAATACAGGGCAATCGAATTTTAAGATTAGCATTGAATAGCCTATTTCCCTAAAATATAACTTTTTCCATGGTATTTTTTTGGTAACTGATAATAGGTGAATTTTATTATAATTAGGACCCTAAGGAACCACATTTTATATCGTTTTTAATGTAAATATTGATAACAAAATGCTCTTATTAGTGCTTTCCATGCATTGCAGGTGATATATCACAAGAAAAGGACGTTGGAACATTTTTGGAGTCAATTACGGGAAAAAAGGAGGCCAATCAAATAATACCCACGAAGTGCACCAAATAATAAGCAAAAGCAGAGCTGAAGCAGGCCTGCCGCGGTTCGGGCGTAGCCGCGGTGCAACCGCGGTAGGAAGCAGCCTCAGATTCAGAGAACTTGTTTGGCCGCGGTCCTGGCGTAACCGCGGTGCGACCGCGGCAGGACGCGTAAACTTCAGGGACTAAAGTGCAAAATACGGGATTTTAAGCCCCAAACCCTATATAAACTTAAGGAATTCTCCCAAGAGCAGAAGAATCAGTTTTTAAAGTGGAAAACATCAAAAGCAAGGGCAAGAGGCAAGGAGGAAAATTGGGCAGCAATCTTTATTCTCCTCTTTTGTTCTTTTACCATTGACTATGAATTCTTTTGTAGTTTTTGTTATTATTATGAGTAGCTAAATACTTTAATCTAAGGTTTTGGTGGAACCTGTTGGAGATGAACTTGTTGGCATGTTAATATAGTTTTGAGTTGGTTATTAATCTCTATTTGTTCAACTATGTTTTGATTGTAGTTTGTTGAAGGGCCCTCAACTAGCTGTTCCTATTTATTATGTATCTGCTTGAGAAAGAGTGCATATTTAGGTAGTTGTTGAACAACACCACTCCCGGAGTATAGACGAGAGTCATAACCGAGGGTTTAGAGATTGGGTTAGAGATAATATACCTCGGGTGCAATCTAAAGTGAACCGTAACGTAAATATAGAGAGCGTAGCTCGAGAGAGTGTGTCTAGTAAATTGTCATAAATGCTTGAGAAAGATTTATGATAACTGGAGAGTTTATGATTGATAGACACAACCAAATCAAAGCTATAGGAACATACAACTAAGGAAAGAACCAACGGGGGAAACCATTGCCTTAGACCTTTATTCCACTAGTTTACATCTACTTGTTATTTAATCCTAGTTTATCATTTTAGTTAACGATAATATTAATTACAACATATCTTATTATTCATAAAGTTTGCGAAAGTTGATTAAGTAAGAATTTAGTGCTTTGAAGCGGCTTTTCTTGATACGTTAACTCCCTGTGGGATCGACTATGGGCATAATACCCCAGATTATATTTGCAACGCCCGCTTAGTCTTTTATTAGACACAGTTGAGCGTGATCAAATTTTGGCGCCGTTGCCGGGGAGTAACGGTATTATCAAGGATAGTTGAAGAAAAATACAAAAAAAAAATTCTTAATTATAGTCAAGTTTCTTGGATTTCACTCATTTATTGAATCTCTAATGTTTGTTGAATCGGTGGTACATGTGCATGCCTAGGAAGTCTTCGAGAACCGGTGACATTGTTGAAGCTTTACCAGACCCTGAAAAAGTTTTCAGGGTCGTGAACAGAGCTAATCAGAGAAGCAAACGACAGACAAACATTGAACCAATAGAATTTGATATGGCAGAACTGAACAACAGAGTTAATATTGATGGTGAGGTTATTGGTGATGGGCTGGTCAACCCTGCAGCAAGAAATGCTGCGCCTCAGGCGCCCATTTCACATGAGGCGCCACTATATGACTGGACGCAAGCCACAGCTGATAACTTGGCAACCGCGATTGTGGTCCCCCAGATTGAAGCAAGTCTTTTAAGATCACGAATAATATGCTGCATTTGTTGCAGAATAAGGGGCTATTTTCGGGGTCATATGCCGAGGACCCTCAGCAACACTTGAAGAACTTTCCTTCCATATGCAAAACCCAGTGACAATTAAATGTTACCCTGGATGCTTTAAGACTGTTATTATTTTCGTTCTCGGTAACGGGGGTTGCTCAGACTTGGTTGAATTCCCTCCCAATCAATTCTATTAGTACATGGGAGGAATTGGTCAAGCAATTTTTGGGAAAATTTCATCCACCCAACAAGACAACACAACAGATCGATGAGATAATCAGTTTCAGACAGAAGCCCATGGAAACACTACAAGAGACATGGGAGAGATCTAAAGAGATGCTGGTTATTTGCCCACATCATGGTATTCCTGAGCAGATATTGGGGCAACAGTTCTATATGGGGCTAGCTGATAGTGTGAAAGCCAATGTAGATGCATCATCAGGTGGAGCGTATCTCAGCAAGACGTGGAGAGAGTGCCAGAGCTTACTTGACACTATGGCACAAAATTCAGGGTGGACCACTAGGGGTGCACCTATCACCCCAATTGTTCACTCAGTGCCATTAGACCCATCTAACACTATGGCTGAGAACATGGCTACATTGATACTCAGATGAGTATTTTCACAAAGATGAGTATTCTCACAGAGATGCCCATGACTCAGCCATTAAAAACATTGAGGTACAGCTGGGGCAATTTTCAAATGCAGTGCACAATCGTCCTCATGGAACTTTACCTGCTGATACTCAGGTGAATCTAAGGGACCAGGGCCCAAAGCAACTAATGGTAGAGACCTGGACTTGGAGCAGGAGATGGTACGTGAGAGCAGACAGACAGATACGCTAGTGCAAGTGCCTATTGAAATTGATGACACGACTCCTTTGACAAAGGTCACAGTGCAGCCAGTTGAAGGAAAATCCAGCAAGCAAAGTGAAGCTGAAAATGAACTGGAAGAAATCTCAGAGGCGGTAGTAGAAGTGGCGGTTGAAAAAGAAAAAGAACAGATAACAGGAAAGAAGAGACCGCCAGCCCCATTCCCTCAAAGGCTGGCAAAATACCAGAAGGATGAGCAGTATAAGAAGTTCTTGGACATGTTAAAGCAAATACAGGTAAATATCCCGTTGATTGATGCTTTGAAGGAAATGCCTGGCTACGCTAAAATGATGAAGGACTTGATGTCCAGAAAATTTGACTTCCAAGATCTAGCTACTGTCACCCTTACCCAGACTTGTAGTGCGGTGGTGACGCGTCCTATTGCTGAAAAGTTGTCTGACCCAGGGAGTTTTACAATTCCTTGTACTATTGGCAACTTTGCTTTCGCCAAATCTCTATGTGACTTGGGGGCTAGCATCAATNATGAAAAGTTGTCTGACCTAGGGAGTTTTACAATTCCTTGTACTATTGGCAACTTTACTTTCGCCAAAGCTCTATGTGACTTGGGGGACTACATCAATCTGATGCCGGTGGCCATCTATAAAAGACTGGGGATTGGTAGAGTCGGGCCTACATCCATGCTGTTGCAACTTGCTGATAGGACGGTGAAGAGACCATCGAGTATTCTGGATGATGTGTTAGTGCAAGTGGGGAAATTTGTGTTCCCAGCTGATTTTGTGATCTTAGACTGTCGGGTAGATGAAGAAATTCCCATAATCTTGGGAAGGCTATTCTTGGCCACAGGCAGAGCCCTTATCGATTGTGAGACTGGTGAGCTTAAGATGAGTCTCAATGATGAGGAAATCACGTTCAACGTGCAGAAGTCTATGAGGCGACCAAGTGAGTTCTCCAACTGCTCTCTCGTTGACGTCGTGGACGTGATACTGGATAAAGATGATACGTCCCTGACTGTTGGGGACACTTTGGCTGCATGTTTGATGAACTTAGATGATGTGAATGGTGAGGAATTGGCAGAGCGGGTCTTAGCTCTGGAAGGAAAAGGGATGTGGCCGAGGACTCTCCAAATTGAACCTGTACACTTAGAAAAGAGAGAGAGTCCGCCAGCCAAACCCTCAGTTGAAGAACCACCCAAGTTAGAGCTGAAGCCTTTACCAGCCCATCTCTGGTATGCGTTTCTTGGACCTAACTCTACATTACCTGTTATTATCTCATCTGGTTTGTTAGATGTGCAGGAACAACAGCTGTTACAGGTACTCTCAGAGTGCAAACTGCCATTGGGTGGACCATGGCAAATATCAAAGGGATCAGCCCAGCCTATTGCATGCATAAGATTCTCCTGGAAGAGGGACACAGACCTTCCAGGGAACACCAAAGGCGCTTGAACCCGAATATGAAGGAATTGGTGAAGAAGGAAATTATAAAGTGGTTAGATGCGGGAATCATTTTCCCCATCTCTGACAGCAGTTGGGTTAGCCCAGTACAATGTGTACCAAAGAAGGGTGGTATGACAGTGGTAAAGAATGATAAAGACGAGCTTATATCCACCAGAACCGTCACGGGTTGGAGAATATGCATGGACTACCGAAAGTTGAATCTTGCCACCCTCAAAGACCACTTCCCACTTCCCTTCATTGATCAGATGCTCGACCGGCTAGCAAGGAGGTCCCACTTTTGTTTCCTTGATGGGTATTCTAGGTACAACCAAATTTCTATTGCCCCGGAGGATAGGGAAAAGACCTCATTCACATGCCCTTATGGGGTATTTGCTTTCATAAGGATGCCTTTTGGCCTCTGTAATGCACCTGTAACATTCCAACGGTGCATGATGGCCATTTTCACAGACATGGTGGAAGATATCATGGAGGTCTTCATGGACGACTTCTCAGTGGTGGGAAATTCGTTTGATGAATGCCTAGCAAATTTAAACCGTGTGCTGAAGAGGTGTATAGAGACGAACCTGGTGCTGAATTGGGAGAAGTGCCATTTCATGGTACAAGAAGGAATCATCTTGGGGCATTTAGTTTCGAGTAAAGGTATTCAGGTGGACATAGCCAAGGTCGAGGTTATTGAAAAACTTCCACCACCCACGACAGTCAAAGCTATTCGTAGCTTCCTGGGACACGCCGAATTCTACCGATTCATCAAGGATTTCTCCAAAATTGCCAACCCTCTCTGTAAGTTGCTAGAAAAAGATAACCCATTTGTGTTTTCTGATGATTGCAGGGTGGCTTTTGAGGATCTAAAGAAGCGGTTAGTCACAACACTGATTATAGTTTCCCCCGATTGGAAGCAACCATTCGAGCTCATGTGTGATGCTAGTGACTACCCTGTGGGAGCCGTGTTGGGGCAGCGCAGAGACAAGGTAATGCACCCAATTTACTACATAAGTAGGACATTGAGTGGAGCTCAGCTGAATTACACGGTAACAAAAAAAGAGATATTGGCTGTAGTGTTTGCCTTTCACAAGTTCAGGTCTTACCTGATCGGGTCAAAGGTGATTGTGTACACTGATCACGCAGCCATTCGGTACTTAGTTGAGAAAAGTGAGTCTTATCCGCGCCTAATTCGTTGGGTGCTACTCTTACAAGAGTTTGACTTGGAGATTCGTGACCGTAAGGGAACGGAGAACCAAGTCGCTGATCATTTATCACGACTTGAAGGTGCTGAAAAGGCACCTGAGTCTGAGGATATTCTGGAAACCTTTCCAGATGAGCAGCTGCTGGCCACAAGTGTGGAAGAGGTGCCATGGTACACAGATATTGCTAATTACCTTGCATGTGGCATCGACCCTTATGAGCTCTCATTTGTGCAAAAGAAACGATTTTATCGTGACTGCAGAAATTATTATTGGGACGAACCGTATTTGTTCAAAATTTGTATTGATAACATGATCCGGAGATGCGTCTCCCAGATAGAACAATTTTCGGTTTTGCAGGCTTGTCACGCGTCACCTTATGTGGGACACTTTGGAGGAGTCCGGACAGCAGCAAAGGTGTTAGAGGCCGGTTTCTATTGGCCAACAATTTTCAAGGACGCCCACCAGTGGGTAAAAGGAAGCAATGAATGCCAAAGAACGGGAAACATATCCCGTCGGCATGAGATGCCTATGAAGCCAATGCAGGAAGTTGAGGTGTTCGATGTTTGGGGGATCGATTTCATGGGTCCCTTTGTCAGCTCTTACAACAATAAGTATATACTTGTTGATGTGGATTACATGTCCAAATGGGTCGAATTTGCAGCATTCCCCACCAATGATTCAATAGTGGTGGTGGGTTTTTTGAAGAAGAATATTTTTTCTCGGTTTGGTATTCCGAGAGCTATTATCAGTGATGGGGGCACACACTTTTGCAACCGGGTCTTTGAGAAGTTGCTGGCTAAATATGATGTGCGCCACAGGGTGGCCACCCCGTATCACCCCCAAACAAGCGGGCAGGTAGAGGTCTCTAACCGAGAGATCAAGAGTGTGCTCACAAAAACTGTAAACGTCACAAGAACTGATTGGGAGAAAAAGCTTGACGATGCACTCTGGGCCTACAGAACCGCATTCAAAACACTAATCGGTATGTCCCCATACAAGTTGGTATTTGGGAAATCCTACCATCTGCCTTTGGAGCTTGAACATCGAGCTTGGTGGGCCTTAAAGCAATTAAACATGGACCCCGCTGCTGCTGGGGAAAATAGACTGACAGAGCTGCATGAACTGGAGGAATTCAGATATCATGCTTTTGAAAGTACGAGGCTATACAAGGAAAGAATGAAAAGGCTACATGACAAGCACATTGTGGACATGCATTTCAAACCGGGAGACAAGGTATTATTGTATAATTCAAGGTTGAGACTGTTTCCTGGTAAGCTTAAGTCCCGATGGTCTGGGCCGTACTGTGTTAAAGAAGTGTTCCCGTCTGGGGCTGTGGAGATAACAAGTGAAAATGGCACCAACACCTTCAAGGTTAATGGCCAAAGACTCAAAATGTATGTGGGAATGGATGAAATGAAAGAGTTGTTTGTGGTGAGACTCGTTGAACCACAGAGGTTGAGCGATTCTTAAATGTGCTCGTTTTGCGTCGTGCCGCGACATTAAATCAGGTGCTTCATGGGAGGCAACCCATTGATTGTTGTATCCGTCGTGTTGCAATGTTAAATCAAGCGCTTCTTGGGAGGCAACCCATGATAGTTGTAATTTCTAACATGTTGCAGTGTATGTAGGAGAGTTTGGAAGGATGTTGAACCAAAAGCTTGGGCATAGCACGAATATGGTAAAGTACAGAATGAGGTAAAAATACTAAATAAGTTGCAAAACAAAGAAAAGAGCCTCGGAACTTTTTGCCGCGCCCCCGGCGTGACCGCGGCCAAAGTACCTTACAGAAGTTTTGGTACCGCGCCCGCGGCCAAAGTACCTTGCAGAAGTTTTGGTACCACGCCCGCGGCGCGACCGCGGCCAAAGTACCTTGCAAAAGTTTTGGTACCGTGCCTTTCGGCGCGACCGCGGTGCAACCGCGGCCAAAGTACCTTGCAGAAGTTTTGGTACCGCGCCCGCGGCGGACCCAGGTAAGTGCTGACCGAATATTTTTTTTTCTTTTATTTTTGTTCCTCTCTTCAGTTTTTCATTTTTTTTAAAAGACCCAAACCCCCATTATACCCCACAATACCCCACTCCTTTATTCCCCCCCCCCCAACCATACACGCACCCTCTCCCCATTCTCCTCTCTTCTCCTTCCTCCCCAAGCCCCCATTGTCAACCTACAAGTAAGTTTTCTTATTTCTATTTTTTATTTTTTGCAATATTTCCCTTGTAGTTAGTTATTGTATACCAGATCTTGGTTCTTGTTGTACATGGGTGTTCTAAACCAAGTTCTTTATTGTACATGGTGGTTTGGGGTTGAGTTGTGAAGAGTGGGGGGTGTGTTTCATGTTTGCAAATATTTTTGTGTGGGGTGGGGTGGCTAATGTAGCATGGGTGTTGCCGTATATGTGAAATTACTCTATTTTGGGGGCCCATGTGGGTAGTTTGTGGTATTACTTTGTAGTTATCACTGTTTTGGGGGCCTGTGTGGGGCATTATGTTGGCACTTGCAACAACTGTAGTAGTGTGGGGGAGGGTATTGTATGTTTTTGACACGGGTGCCCCACTGAATGTTCTGTACTAGCCATATTTGGCAAAGTTGAGTTGTTTGGTGACAGCGAGTGGCGAAGTCTGAGTACCCATCCAACTGACACTTTGCTAGGCTGCACCTGATTAGTGTACTACTTTTCTTGCAGGAACTATGGCCCGCTGAAAGCGCCGAAACACGGCAAGCACATCTGAAGCACCGACTTGGGAAGAATCCTGTTTCCTGTTGGAGGAGGTGGAGAACCGGTTTCATGCAAGGCTACAAAGATCTGTGTCCTTGAGGTAGCTGTTGATCGGGCAACGCTCAGGGTTGAGAACCCAGATATGTACGAAGAGATCCGACGAAGGGGGATGGAATTCTTGTTTGAGGATCCTGAAATAGCTAACTTAATGGTTGTACGGGAGTTCTATGCGAACTGCCCGGAACACACGTGCCGCTCTGTGATTGTTCGAGGCAAAGTGGTGGAGGCCTCCATAGCAAAGATTCGTCATGTCCTGCAGCTGCCACAGTTCATGGGCGACATTGATTACTACCATAACTCCCCAGGAGTCGATTGGGACACACTCATTGAGACAATCCGCGTAGGAGGACAGCCGATCTGGATAAAGGAAAACATCACACTCCATTCCAGTTCTTTCATGTGGGAAGCTAAATGCTGGTTCACCATAATTTGCAGCAGATTCTTGCCCACTGGCAACACTTCGGATGTGAATAGCTTACGGGCATTGCTGGTCTAGTGTTTTTTCAACAAGCGGGACTTTGATGTGGCTAAGATTATTGGGGATGAAATGATCCTTCGGTCGCCTTTGACGACCAAAGGGTTTTATTTCCCCTCACTTATGACGCGCTTGTGCAAGCTGGCAAATGTCCCCACAAACCCTATTGGTGGTTCTTTGGGTCACAGAGCACCTTTTCGAGTTGCTAAGATCACGATCGGCAGAGATGTACCCGCGCCCATTGAGCTTGATGCTGATGACGACGACGCAGCCCCCGTGGCACCCCCTCGGAGATCCTACGATGGAGCTGGCACCTCTCAGCGACCCCAAGCTGGGGCGACTTTCACAAGATGCCAGTCTAGCAGACCCCGGATGCCCTCGTTGGAGGAAGAGGTGGCGGATCTTCGCACCTCTGTAGATGGACTGCACGTACGCCTTGATGCTATGTCCAGACGGCAGGCCAAGTCCGAGAGCAGGATGATGGCATGGTTCCGCGCCATTGAGAGGGCCTGCAACATGGACCCCAATTCAATCTCCGACTCCGAGTGAACACCAAGGAAGTCTTCTTACCCCCTCTTTGCACTATCATTGTTTAATGTCATGGGGACATGCCATATCTTTCTGTGTGGGGTGAGAGACTTGATTCATTGTTGTTGTATATATGCAATTATTTGTGTTTTCGTTTTTGGTTTTTGTTTTTGTGAATAGTTTGTTTTTAATTACGTTAGACATCACTGACTTGGCCTGACGATGGACACTTGTCGACGGGTTTCTTGAGAGTCAAAGTCGGTTAAAAAAAAGTAGAAAATGTAGGAGACCCTTCCTGATGACGGATCACCTAGACAGTATTCTTGAGGGAAGTAGTCTAATTTAAGACCAAAAAGATTTTTTATTTTCTTTTGAGGTAGTGTAGTAACTCTCCCTTGGTTTTTCTTTTGACCACGGTTCTTTTCCAAGGATTTATCTTGAACCGGGTTAGGTAGATTTTTTTTTAGGACTCTTAGAACTCTCTTGGGCAAAGATGGGTAAGGGCAAGAAGGCATCCCTCAGTGTACATACCTGTAAACAATCAAAACGTACTTGAGGGTGCGACGCCTAGGCTCACTTGTAGACTCTTAATCTTATGCCTTAATTTTGCACACTTCGTCTAACTTGAATGCTCACTTGAGTGTGTTGACAAACCAATTCGGAATGAGTTACATGCCAAGTGTGTGTGAGGTAGTTCATGTATTCTATGTCTGCATGTGACACCTAGAACTTGCCCAGTGTGTGTGCGAAGCGAAATAAAAGTTGTTTGGCTTTAGAGATGATATAGACATTTATTTGTGAAGCCTGCATAGTTATGTATCCACCTGTAAACAATATACCATAGTTAACCCCTTTGAGCCTATAGCTTGTTTCCTTGTTAACCTTATAACAACCTTACTCCATATGTTTGAATAGCTTGAATTTTCGAACCTTGTACCTCCTATAAGCACTTGAATTGTTAAAGAATATATAAAAGTCAAAGTGTGGGGTGGTAATGTGGTGGGCAAAGGAAGATCAGGGAAACAACTGAAAGGTGAAATGGCAATGAAAATATTGGTAGGACAAAAAAAAATGAAGGTAGGACAATAAAAATATTGGTCCTAAATACCGATTACAAGAAAAAGCCAGTGCACCTAGAAAAATAGGGGGATGACTGATGAAAGAAAATGTGGAAAGAGAAGTGGGCAGAACATGGAAATTGGGCCAGAACGCAAAGCTAATGTATTAAAAGTGCTTAGGGAGGTTAGTCACTATGCCATAATATACCCTACCCATCCCTTAGCCTACATTACAACCACATGAAGTCCTATTGATCTTAGACTGAACAACTAGATTAGTAGAGTATTACACTAAGGGCAAGCTTATGGTGTATCTGTATGGCATGTGAATGTTCTTTGTTGAGAGTGAGTGAATTCTTTCCATCTAAAGTTCCTTGATGTCTTTAATTTTATATGTGTGGGACTTCTCTCAAAAGTGTTATGTGAGGGTATGTAATCAGGAGGAAAAAGCAAGTCTTCACCTCTATCTAGAGTTCTTAGAGTAAGCACAAGTGTGGCATGGCATTAGAGTCTTCACTTGAGGTGTGGCCGTTGCACTGCTTGGGGTTCTCTTTTATAATGGCAGGTGTGACATAAAAAGGGTAATACATTAGACGATTAGGCCTAAAAGTGTGGTTTAACTTGCTCGAGGACGAGCAAAACTTTAAGTGTGGGATGTTGATAATAGGTAAATTTTACTATAATTAGGACCCTAAGGAACCACATTTTGTATAGTTTTTAATATAAATATTGATAACAAAATGCTCTGATTAGTGCTTTCCATGCATTGCAGGTGATATATCACAAAAAAGGACGTTGGAACATTTTTGGAGTCAATTACGGAAAAAGGAGGCCAATCAAATAATACCCACAAAGTGCACCAAATAATAAGAAAAAGCAGAGCTGAAGCAGGCCTGCCGCGGTCCGGGCGTGGCCGCGGTGCAACCGCGGTAGGAAGCAGCCTCAGATTCAGAGAACCTGTTTGGCCGCGGTCCTGGCGTAACCGCGGTGCGACCGCGACAGGACGCGTAAACTTCAGGGACTAAAGTGCAAAACACGGGATTTTAAGCCCCAAACCCTATATAAACTTAAGGAATTCGCCCAAGAGCAGAAGAATCAGTTTTTAAAGTGGAAAACATCAAAAGCAAGGGCAAGAGGCAAGGAGGAAAATTGGGCAGCAATCTTTATTCTCCTCTTTTGTTCTTTTACCATTGACTATAAATTCTTTTGTAGTTTTTGTTATTATTATGAGTAGCTTAATACTTTAATATAAGGTTTTGGTGGAACCCGTTGGAGATAAACTTGTTGGCATGTTAATATAGTTTTGAGTTGGTTATTAATCTCTATTTGTTCAACTACGTTTTGATTGTAGTTTGTTGAAGGGCCCTCAGCTGTTCCTATTTATTATGTATCTGCTTTAGAAAGAGTGCATATTTAGGTAGTTGTTGAACAACACCACTCCCGGAGTATAGACGAGAGTCATAACCGAGGGTTTAGAGGTTGGGTTAGTAATATACCTCGGGTGCAATCTAAAGTGAACCGTAACGTAAATATAGCTAGCGTAGCTCGAGAGAGTGTGTCTAGTAAATTGTCATAAATGCTTGAGAAAGATTTACGATAACTGGAGAGTTCATGATTGATTGAGACAACCAAATCAAAGCTATATGAACATACAACTAGGGAAAGAACCAACGGGGGAAACCATTGACTTGTTATTTAATCCTAGTTTCTCATTTTAATTAACGATAATATTAATTACAACATCTCTTATTATTCATAAAGTTTGTGAAAGTTGATTAAGTAAGAATTTAGTACTTTGAAGCGGCTTTTCTTGATACGTTAACTCCCTGTGGGATCGACTCTGGGCATAATACCCCGGATTATATTTGCAACGCCCGCTTAGTCTTTTATTAGACACAGTTGAGCGTGATCAGTAACATTGTGAATTACCATTAATAACAACATTGAAGTACAATCTAAAGAGCACCTAGCCACTCAACAAAATTTATCTAGATCTCATAAAACAATCTACCAATTACACAAATATCTCCGTATGAACCTCCTACTTCTATTCATATTCATGGACTTGTTAAGTTTTTCTATTCTTCCTAAAAGTTTCTTTTTAATTTGTGCAATTACCAGCTCTTTTTGTATAGTTTTCCCTCTAAAAGATTCTCCAGTTCCTATCCCTCCATGTATGATATATACATGCTTCCCATATTGCAGCTCCCACTTCCTTTTTACCTTGCTTCCAGTGCTTCCTTTTTATGTTGGCCAATACTTGCTGATAGTTACCAATCGATATGCAAACACCAGTCCATTGGAATAGGGAATTACGAATTGTTGTTTCCCAATTACAATCCACAAATAAGAGTTGATGAGATTCCTCAGCATTATCATCACATAAACAACAATTAATATTTGCCACTAGAATATGTAGCTTGATTAATCTCTCTTTCGGAAATAGTCTACCTTGTAAAGAAAGCCAAGCAATGAACTTGTGCTTAGGTTGAGCTACAACAGTCCAAATAATTACTGTCTCTAGTCTTCCATGCACCCTAATGATGGCATTGTAGCAGTACGGAATGGAATACTCACCTCTTATGCTTAGGGTGAACCTGTTATGTTGATACCAATCCTTCATTTCCTCTTTTAGAAAGTTGAGTTTCCTCCAATACCAGCTGATATCTTATTGAGGTTTGTGATTCCAAATATTGTCCTCCTTCTTCATATAGACCCCATGCACTCATTTAACTCGTAGAGTATCTTTCTTCTCAATCACCCGCCATAGAAGTTTCCCAACAGAAGCCTTGTTCTATTCTTCGAATGCTTTGATATTTATTCTTTGCATGATTTGATATTTAGGCCTCCACACTTCATAGGTCTACAAATTTTATCCAACGCAACCAGAGGAACTATCCTTTGTTCTTCAGAACCACCCCATAGGAAGTGTCTGCACTTTTGGTCAACCTCTTTCAATATGCTCTATGGAAGGATGAACATTGAATCCCATAAACTATGAATGGAGTTTATTATTTGAAGTCTGCCAGCATATGAGAGTTGCTTTGCATAGCCACATCTAATCCTTCTTGTTATACTTTCCACCAGTTGATGACACTCCAGCTTACTCCACTTTATAGGAGACAATGGCAATCCAAGATACCTTATTGGGAAGGTACCTTGGGAAAACCTACAACCATTAAGGGGTGCTCCTTTGTGGAGTCCTCTACACCAGTAATAAATAAGTTTGACTTTTCCATATTCGCCACAAGTACTGAAGTAGAACTAAAGTGAGACGGAGCTTCCATGATTCTATTTACAGAGTTCAGTTCTCCTTTGAAAAACAACATAAGGTCATCAACAAATATAATATGAGTTAACTCCAACTGCTTGCACATAGGTGAGATTTGAAGTCATGAAATTCACTCATACACTTAAGTGTTCTAGAAATATATTCCATTACTAGGAAAAATGACAAGGGCGATATTGGATCTCCTTGCCTAAGTCCCCTCCTACCTTCAAAATACCCATGATTTTCATGGTTTACATTGATTGAAAATTTGGGAGTAGTCACATACGTCAAAAGCAACTTAAGAACTTTCCTGGAAATTTGAATCCCTCTAATATCTCCTCCAAGAACTCCCAATTAACTATATCATACACTTTCCTCAAGTTGATTTTCATTAAACATCTTGGAGATGTATTCATGTTGTAGTGTCTAAGGATATCATGACAGATGAGCACATTGTGCAATATTGATCTCCCAGGAACAAATGCAGATTTGTTATCAACAACAAGGTGGCTCACAACTTCTTTAAGTCTAGAGCATAGCATTTTGGAGACACATTTGTACAAAACATTGCAACATGCAATAGGTCTAAACTGACTTGCTTGTTCAGGAGCATTGATCTTAGGAATTAGTGCTATACATGTCGCATTTAACTGGTTCAACAACTATCCATTGTGAAAAAATTCCAGCACCATTTCAGTTACTTCCTTCCCTATTATTCGCCATGCTGACTGAAAGAATCCACTTACATATCCATACAACACCAGACTCTTGTTTTTATCTATATGGAATACAACAGCCTTAACATCTTTCTTAATAAAAGGTTTCAGAATCTCAATCTGTTTCTCAACTGAAAGGACATATCCTTTCCTTATAAATCCACTAAATGCTTTTGATCTAGTCCTTGCCTCCTTCCCTAGCAAGTTAGTATAATAATCCACAAAAATTTGAGCAACTATTGCAGGATACGACTCCCATTCTCCTTGCTCATCCTTCAATTGTGTAACATCTTGTTTAAACCTTCGATGTTTTAATGATAGAGTGAAAGTATCTTGTGTTATCATCCCTAAGTTGGTTCCAATTAGATTTTCTCTTTTGCTGAAGATATATCTCAGCAAGATAAGAAGATTGCCTTAACTTTGGTATTTCTCATGTTCCTCTTTCTGCATTATGGGATCCCCAGGATTAAGCTGCAGATTCTCCTGTATTGTCTGCAATGCCTCCCTATCTTCTTTAGCTTTTGTTTCAATATTCTTTCTCCGCAGTTTTCTTTATCAACACAAGTGCATGGACATTCAGTCTTAATTCCTTCTTTGTTTTCATGAAGAAGCCCTATTTTTTGTCGGAATGGTTAATAGGTTTCGAATAACTATAGTGGCAGAACTATTTACCCTAAAATTTTGATAACAATTAAACTTATATTGTGGATTTAAGGATATGCGATTTCACTCAATACCAATTGATAAATCTGAACGTAAATGACATAAATGAATTGCAAGTAAATCAAACCAGTGTTCGAATAGAATTTCAGCCCTCGAGTTGAGATACTCTCGAACTAGTATGTGCAAGAACAATAGAAAATAAAGTAAACTGATGAGCAAGGATGTAAGCGAGGAAGAAAGAATTGTCTTGTTTTTTTCTCAGTGAATGATGATCGTTACAAATGATTAGAATGCCTATTTATATAGTAGAGGAATTCTACTTATGGTATAACTCTAATTACAGAAGGAAATCATATAATTAGATAATTAACCACTTCTGATTTGATCCGTTCCGATATTTACGCCATGATCCTCGACCACTCACGAATATCTCGCTCTTCCGTTACTATGCTATCTATGACATTACTCGGAATCTTCCTCCCTTGGCTTCGATTGATACCGACCTCGATCTCGAAAGAGACTTCGATACTCAATGCCTCAGCTCTATGATTTGGCCGAAGTTGACCTTCGATGCAACGTTCCAATCTCGATCAAATAGTAAAATTGAGTGGCCCCGGTTTTAACCGTATACAGATAGTCCCTTTATTTTTTGGAGTATAATGACAAGAAACGAACTGAGCCTTCGATTTTTTTGACGTAGATAAACAATGATGTCATCCCTGTGATGTAGGCGATGGAAGTGACCGAAATGTCCCGTCGGTACAGTTCCTCAACCCATTAATGAGCGTTAGTTGCGGTCGGCCACTAGTGCTGTAGAACCGTCGCCGTAAATCCATAAATAGGCCTTCTTCTTATTAATCAAACTTTACCTTCACCTTCATCTAATCTTCTAAGCTTTTACCTCTCTCAAGTTCTTCTCTTCCATTAATCTGTAGGTTTTCACCGCTAGTCTTCAAACACCAAATCTTACTATCTTCTTATTTCCTCAACTCATAAGATGGAAAAAACATCTAAAATAGTTCCACAAAAGGAGAAAGCTTCTTCCTCTTCTTCACGGTCGGCCGACGACAAAATGCCGGTGGATTCGCTCTCTCAGGAGTGCGTTCCCGGCCCGTGTGTCTGTAAATCTGATTTCAAGACCGAGAAACCTCCCTCGGTCCCTGGTCGGTGTGAGCATGTGTCGAGGTACATTTGCTCGATAACTGTGGGGGGTATCTTGAGCAGATCAATAGAGACTGAAACTGGGGAGACAAAGTGGTAGTGATCCCATCCCTTGAAGAGAGCATTACTACCCACGTGGAAGGGTATCTAAGTGTTTATACTTACCCTTTCACGTTGGCCCCTCTCGACCCTGTCATCATTGACTTTTGCCATCAATACAAGGTGACCTTAGGCCAAATCCATCCTTCTTTCTGGAACATAGTCATCATGCTCCAATTCTTCAAGAGTAAAGCCGAGAGGGATGCCATTCACCCTCGATCACCTTCAGGTCATACAACCCCCGTATCTTTCGAGGGTTGATCAAATTGCAATGTCGGGCAACCAAGGTATTGTTATCGAGCATCGACAAGGACAAAGATCGAGGCTGGATGGGTAGATTTGTTAGAGTGAGGACCTCTGATCTCATCCCGACGGAGAAGATTCCATTTTCGGAGAAGTGGAACACGAAGCGTTAGTATTACTTGTTAATTTCCATGATTTATTCTGTTCTTCTGCTTTATTTAATGCTTTATTTCATCATGCATCGGTCACTTGGATTCCTGGTGCGATCCCCGACCTCGAGAGCTGGGTTCGAAAATTGGCCTCGACCTTCATTTACTCTGAGCGTTGTTGGCGCGATTTGGCAAAAGGCTGATGGGGGGGGGGGGGAAA